>CAUYRH010088132.1:0-21995 GCA_963574655.1 Perodicticus potto
CTCTTTTTTTTTTTTTGAGACAGAGCCTCAAGCTGTGACCCTGGATAGAGTGCCATGCCATAACAGCTCACAGCAACCTCCAATTCCTGGGCTCAAGCAAGTCTCTTGCCTCCGCCTCCCAAGTAGCTGGGACTACAGGCGCCCGCCACAACGCCTGGCTATTTTTTGGTTGCAGCCGTCATTGTTGTTTGGCGGGCCCGGGCTGGATTCAAACCTGCCAGCTCAGGTGTACGTGGCTGGCGCCTTAGCCCGTTGAGCCACAGGCGCCAAGCCCACCGATGAATTCTTACATTATTTATTTGAAGTATCCAAATCTCAAGATGATGTGGCATGTCGTAGATATTATAGCTTTTATTTTCTTACTATCATTGGGAGATAGAAGTGTAACAGCTGGGGATACAGAAGCACAGAGGAAGAGCATCATTCAAGACCACAAAAATAGTATTATAGGAAGAGACTTTTAGGATGAGCTTCTGCGCTAAAAGCCAAAAGGTGAAAAACTGATTAAAATTCCCAGATCAGGTTGGATGTGGGAATGAATGTTGATCTGGATTATATCACACTTCTTTGGTGGCTGAGGGTTATGATTAGTGACTTATTTCTAATGTGTATTTGTTTTTATTTTTAGCATTGCAGTGTCGGGATGTCTATGAACCCTGTGTAAATAAAGGAATGTGTGTCACCTACCACAATGGCACAGGATACTGCAAGTAAGTTTTTTTTGTCTTTGTATGTTTTCTTATTACATTAGGACACTGTACAAGATTTGGTTTGATTTGTCTATTTTTAATACTTCCGGGAAATGCCACTGGTTCTTGAACTTTCTTTTTTTAAGAAATAGAGTGTTACTCTGTTGCCCAGGTTTGATTGCAGTGGTGTGATCACAACTCACTGTAACCTCAAAAAGCTGGGCTCAAGTGATCTTTCTGCCTCAGCCTCCTGAGTAGCCGAGGCTACAGGTGCACACCACCATACCGAGCTAATTTTTTGGAGAGTCGAAATCTTTATGTATTGCCCAGGCTGGTGTTGAACTCTTGGCCTCAGGTGATCCTCCAACCTCAGCCTCCCAAAGTGCTGGGATTCCAGGTGTGAGCCATTGCACCTGGCTTGGTTCTTGAACTTTTCCTGATGCAGTTTTTTTGGGGGATGAGAAAGGAAGGATGTGGATAGTAGATAAATGGTTAATAAGAACTTCTTACTGTTTTATTCTTATCTTTGTCATTCTGAGAAAAGACTTTTCAGTGAGTGGCTAGTTATTACATGTTGAATGCATGCTTTTGAATTTTTCAGTTTAAGGCATAATCTTAGAATCTCCCTCCAACAATATTACCTATGATCTTGTTTTTAAGTCAAACCAAGTAGATAGCAACTTTAATTCTGGTCAGTATAAGTGAATTTTACAGTCCTATGAAACTTTTTTCTAGCATAAAAACTCTAGTTCTGAAATAGAGACAGTGAGGAAGGAAGATACATCCACATGTGTGTGTGGGGGTGGGCTGCAGAGGCTGTGGGTGTACATCATAGGGCTGCAGAGGCTGTGGGTGTACATCATAGGGCTGCAGAGGCTGTGGGTGTATATCATAGGGTGCAGAGGCTGTGGGTGTACATCATAGGGCTGCAGAGGCTGTGGGTGTACATCATAGGGGTTAGGAGTCTAGCCTAGCATCTAGTCTAGCCAGACTTTGAGGAAGTCTGTGAGATAATTTCATAAATAACTTTTCTAGATTTCATATAGACCATTTTTTTCTTCTATGTCAATTGAAAATTTTTGACAGGAAAATGTATCCATTCTATTTATTTCATGGAAAATCTTGAGAAAGTAAGACTCGATGATGTGACATTTCTCTTCATTTTCTGCTTTTTTATGGGGTGTAGCTTTTCTTTGCTTTGGGGGAGGTACTTGCTTGATAAACATTTTAAGTATTTTAAGTGAGTTTATCCAGTCTAATTGTGTTTTTTTTTTCTGGATATTCAATTGAACACCAAAAATATAATTATGATGTTTTTTCCCAGTAAACTTTATTCTGACAAGAGGATCTAAGTTCGTTAATGTCATAAACAAGAACTTTTTTCCAAGTCAGAAACAATTATTTTTCACCAAAGTGAAAATATTTTCAGCTGTGATGACAGTAAAGCTTAACAGTGGGTTGTTTGGATTAGAATAAAGATAACATTGGAAATGAAAGTTTTTATGTAACTGATTGTGGGCTGCTCACTTAGTTTTTCTAGCTGGAAAAAAATGTGCAGTGTGTTATCCTCTAAGAATGGAAATATGGCTGGAGATAATAAGGGAGGAAACTTAATACTTGAGAGTTGGCCACTGAAATCTTGTTTAGTCTCTCTGTGGCCTCTGGGCCTCAGGTGCCGCTTTATTCGATTGTTCAGCTCTCTTGGTTGTTAACCCCTTGTGATGTGATCACTTGTTGATGTGTTTGTTCTTCCCACAAGATTGTGAGGTCCTGGTCTTAACCCATTTTGTATAGTTACTGCCCAGCACAGGAACTATTGCTTAACAATGTGTTTCTTGAACTAAAAGGTGTGTGGCAGATATCATCATTCACGTATCTCTTAATTCGTTTACCTTCAATAAAAAGACAGTAGTTATCTCCTTTGAGAGTTTTATTTGTTCCTCATAGTATTCAAGATAATACCATAGAGAGGAAAGTGAATTAGTTAGTTCTATTTGGAGGTAATTCAACTTCGTGACTTATGCAGGGAGAATTTCAAATAGGCCCTAAATGTTGGCCTGTATATTTGTGGTCTGACATGGGGAGAGGGTTTTTAGGGGATATCAATCTCTGAGCACTTACCAGGAAAGGACTCTAAGGGTCACTTGTGGGAGGAAGCAGATTTGTGGGTTGCTAGCCTCAGACTGTCTTCCAGGGTCAAGGAGACAAAGCTGCCCTCAGTTTCTGGAAGAAACACTGCTAGGGGCAAGGAACTCACTTTGTGGTTAATCAAAATGGAGCTGTCTATATTCTGTGCCTGGATACTGGTTAATTGTTGATAGGATAGACCATGTGTGGATATAGTCCTGAGTGTGTCTCTCAGATATCTTTCAGCCTACTGTGAGGGAAACAGCTCCTGGAGAAAGGGCGAGTAAGAAGAAGAATTGGTGAGGCCATCCTTTTGGAAGACCAAGATGAACAACCAGACTTGTGAAAAGGGAATGTTTCCCTACCTCAGCAAAAGTAGTATTAGCATCTTCAGGAGTGGCAGGGTGAATGTAACTGGACACAGGAAAAGCAAGAAAAGGAGGCCAAGTCAATTTCCACAATGCTGTGCCAACCTCCATAAAATTTGAAGCAAAAATAATGTCGGTTTAGCAGACCTTTCAGTATATTCTCACCAACCTTGCATTTTTCCCTGGGGAAGGAAGGTAATTCAGCTTGTTCAGTAAGTATTATTTTTACCAAAATAGTAAATAAATATTAAAACACTTACAGGGTTTATAAAAATTGTACCAGGCGTGCAGAACATGTGATTATCTTTTTATTCATGAGATGGCTTACTGGATTAAGAAGAGAAAATTGAAGCCAAATTTCTTTTATGAGAAAATGTTTTAAAGTAGACGGTATCTGACTAAACAGCCGCTATTGACTCAGCTAGAATATAATGATTGTTTATAGAAATTATAAAAGTCCTTGATAATATCACATTGACAGATGAGGATAAGTACTTTTAAAGATTAGTTTTGCACTCAGCACAACTGTTTTTTCTCAACTGTTAGCAGCCTAAGTAAGTACCCTATCAGTCTGTGATTAGATTTTGATGCCAGACAAGGAGAACTTGTGTAATCTTGCCTAAAACTCATTATTGCTGCTAAATAGCTGCTGTCTTAATAAAACCTTCTCACTACAGAGAGATAAGACGTTTTATTTTTTCCCTTGTCATACTGGGAGGTATAAATATATAATTAAATTTGGATGTCATTAATCACTTTCAAGTTATTTGCTTTGGGCCTTCAAATATAAACCATTCCAAATCCCAATTTGGTTAAAAATCATGGGGAGTTCAAATTCACTGGGATGCATTCATGAGTTTTACAATTTACACAATGTGCATTTTTAAGGACATATTTATTGTAGTTAAAATCCTTGCCTGCCAATTCTTAACATCTGGGTTGTCTGTGGGTGTATTTTTATCAACTCTTCTTTCTCTTGATCATGAGGACAATTCCCTTTCACAGGTGTGATACTTTAATTAGTCGCTGGACATGTGGGTGATACATTTTAAAGTTTACCTTCTACTAGAGAATGTTTTGTTCTAGTAGGTGGTTACATTGTTGGCATGTCATCTTCAACCTCTGGATGCCTGGCTTTAGGCTTCAGTAGGGTAGGTTTACCTCTATTTTGCCCTTGGTTCAACCATATAAATCCTAGTCCTGGGATACAGTCTTTATTCCCAAAATGTGACCCGTCTAGAGCCACAGTGAAAAGTGTAAAGAGTTTACCCTGCTCTGGGGTATTTATCAAGCCCTTCTGTTTTGGCAGGACCCTGATTCAGACCTCTGCTTCCCCAACAGCAGGAGCTGTCTGCTCAGTCCTCTCAGCTTCCCAGCTTTTGCTTCCTCTTGGGTTTCTGAACTTATATTGCTCATGCACATTCAGGAATCATTTAAGGATTTGAGCAGAGTTGGGGGCTCAGATCTTTAGGGCTACCCCCTGTGGGGTTCTGTCTTTTCCAGAATTTCTTCTCAAATTCTAGCTTCTGTGACTGCTCCAGGTACTTCTGATGCCTCAGGTCGATAAGACTTCCATTTTCTGCTTGCACATTATTCCTCTTCTGCATGGACTGGGCAGTACCTCGGGGGTGAAACTGGCTGTGTAAATTAGGTTTCATAAAGTTTGCTTTCTTCTTTTCCAAGGCTTCTGTCTTTTCCATTTCTGCCTGCTTTGGGTTATCCTCTTATGCCTTTAATATTTTGTCTAGAGTTTAAAGTTGTTAGGAGCAAGATGGTTGGTCTGGTATGATTTACTCTGTCATCATTTTTAATAATGAAAATTGGAAATACAGAGGGGTTTTTCAGAATTTCCTATGTACCACTGAGGAGGTGTCTAACACCATGTTTGTGAAACTAAGTAAAGTCACTGTGAGATACACAGGCTCCTGTGGATGGGTGTTTGCACTTGAGAATTTCTGCTTTTTGCCAAAGTGCCTATCTAAAAGCTACATTTTAAAGTCAATTATTGTAAGTATTATAAATAAATGTCATGTTATTTAAAACTTGCCTGCTAGCTGTAATAAACACTGAACATTAATGGCTAACAGTTTTCCTTGCCAGGTTTAGGGAGGGGTAATGGTGGTGTTCCAGGCCTCCTAAATCCATCCATGAAAATTGGAGCCCTTGCCTTCATTGTCCTTTTGATAAATTTCTGTACTGTAAGTAGAGAATAGAGACACTCAGAGGCTCTCAAAACCCAGCTTATCATGGAGGTTGTGTTGTCAGCATTTTGTTTTGCTGCTCCCCCAGGAAGACATTTTCAAAAATGATGACTGACTCAACATTTGCCCCTTCACTCACCTTCTTGTCAGTGCATTTGGTGCTATACAGGGGCATGTCAGATCAAAGAAATACACAGGGAAGTATCAACTGTTAAATCACTTTCTTCTTCTCTGCTGAAACTGGTTCTCCCAGCTTCTTCCTTCAAGTGGGTGCCCTAATTAGCAGAACATCATGTGCAGTAGGACCTGCATAGTTGAGCACCTCCTTAGGCTGACCTGATTTTCATAGACTGTAAATGCACCACCGGTACATACCAGTACTGTGGGCCTATTTCCTTGTGTTGACCACCTCCTTAAGTTGACCTAATTTTCATAGACTGGGCGTGAACTACATGTACATATCAGTACAGTAGACCTAGTCCTTATGGTGACCACCTCAGTATGTTGACTAGTTTGGTACAGTCCTTTGGGTGGTCAACCTACAGAGGTTCTACTATAAATAGTTTTTCTGGAGATGCTAGCGGAAGCCTAATCCTCTTCCATGGTCATTCTCTCTCTCTCTCTCTTTGATCTTCCTCAAAACATAGAAATGTTTATTAATAAAACCCAATAAATAATTACATCCAAAGCCAGAAAGCCATCATCACAGCTCAAATCTAGAGATTCTGTTTATCACTGGCATTCCTTGGATCAGGAATTGAGTCATTATCTTCCAAATTCTGCTCCAAATCCCAGTGACAATGTTCTGGACATTAAGGAGTTGCATCCATCTTGAACCTAATGCCTTTTTTGCTTTTGAGCCATGAGTTACAGGAATAATGCAATTACATTTCAAATGCTGGGAGATTAATTTAAACTTTACCTCTAGATCAGCTATGTAGCTTGTGGCTTGTTTTTTTTATTTTTTATTTTTAAAAATTTATTGTTGGGGATTCATTGAGGGTATAAGAAGCCAGGTTATACTGATTGCATTTGTTAGGTAAAGACCCCCTTACAATCGTGTCTTGCCCCCCAAAAGGTGTGGCGCACACCAAGACCCTACCCCCTTGCTCCTTCCCTCTCTCTGCTCTTCCTTTCCCCACCCGTCCGTCCTTCTTTCTCTCTCTGCTCTCCCTTTCCCCAACCCCCACCATGTCATTAATTGTCCTCATATCAAAATCTAGTACATAGGATTCATGCTTCTCCATTCTTGTGATGCTTTACTAAGAATAATGTGTTCTACTTCCATCCAGGTTAATACAAAGGATGTAAAGTCTCCTCCTTTTTTAATGGCTGAATAGTATTCCATAGTGTACATATACCACAGCTTGTTAATCCATTCCTGGGTTGGTGGGCATTTAGGCTGTTGCCACATTTTGGCGATTGTAAATTGAGGTGCAATAAACAGTCTAGTGCAAGCGTCCTTATGATAAAAGGATTACTTTCCTTCTGGGTAGCTGCCCAGTAAGAGGATTGCAGGATCAAATGGGAGGTCTAGCCTGAGTTCTTTGAGAGTCCTCCATACTTCCTTCCAAAAAGGTTGTATTAGTTTGCAGTCCCACCAGCAGTGTAAGTGTTCCCTTCTCTCCACCTCCACGCCAACATCTGCAGTTTTTAGATTTTGTGATGTGGGCCATTCTCACTGGGGTTAGATAATATCTCAGGGTGGTTTTGATTTGCATTTCTCTAATAATTAGGGATGATGACCATTTTTTCATATGTTTGTTAGCCATTCGTCTGTCTTCTTTAGAGAAGGTTCTTTTCATGTCTCTTGCCCATTGATACATGGAATTGTGGGCTTTTTTCATGTGGATTAATTTGAATTCTCTATAGATCCTAGTTATCAAACTTTTGTCTGATTCAAAATATGCAAATATCCTTTCCCATTGTGTAGGTTGTCGATTTGCTTCATTTTCTCTTTTTAACATAACACAAAGAATGCTATCTTTCAGCTCACTAAGTACCTTTCACAAAGTAATCTTTTTATGAAATGTGATATTTAAGGATTTATTAATTCAAGAGTTACTTGTGGTATGCTATCTGTGTTCCCCATGAAATAGATAAGTCTGTGTTAGCAGTTGCAGTTTAATTGGTATTGTTATCCTATGTGTATAATTTCACACTTCTTTGAGAATCATAAAATAATTATCAGTTCATTAACCTGAAATTCTCAGGTTCAGAGTAAAGTCAGGTATAAAATGCCCGACTATAATGTGGTCTTCTGTGCAGGAACCACCAGTGAATGGCAAGGCTGGGACGAGGGCAAGGAGAGTGTAGCAGTTGCTTCAGATGGGAAATTTAAGGGGTGCCAAAAACTCAGTAATCAGGAGGACCACGGTGGCTCACAGTTATAATCCTACCAGTTGGGGAGGCCAAGAAGGGAGGATCATTTGAGCTCAGGAGTTAAAGACCAGCCTAATCAAGAGCGAGACCCTGTCTCTACCAAAAGTAGAAAAAATTAGCCAGGCCTGTTGGTGCATGCCTGTAGTCCCAGCTACTCAAGAGGCTGAGGATCACTTGAGCCTAGGAGTTTGAGGTTGCTGTGAGCTAGGCTGATGCCATGGCACTCTAGCCTGGGCAACACGGGGAGAGTCTGTCTCTAAAAACCAAAACAAAACAACTTAGTAATCAAAGTCAATGATATTTTAATGTTCAAAAAATCAAAATTAATGCAAAAAAGATGGAAATTATCAAAATTTGAAAGAAGTCAGTATTACTGATTTTTTTTCTTTTACCTTAGGATCTATTTATGTTCAGCCTGGCAATGGTGGGTGGATTAAGCTACCTGGAAGAGCCTTGCCTAGTGATGTGGAGGAGACATAGGTTTTTATGTCAGGTAGACTTTAGTTTGAGTCCTAATTCCTATTAACAATCAAATCTTTGCTAGCTAGCATTTATCAAGCCCTTATCATGTACTAGAGTCTATTCTCAGGTAAGCTCTCTAACGTGCATTACTTTATTTCCCATAGGAGGTAGTGTTAATATCTCCCTTTAACAGTGAGTATATGTAAACTAAGCGAAGTTAAGTAATTTGCTCAAGATCACAGTCTTTAGCTGACCTGAGATGTGCTTTTGGAAAACGTGCTATCATTCTGAATCTCAGTTTGCCTGTCAATAAAATAGGACAGAATTACCCATATTAAAGTGGTAGTTCAAGCAGGTCCTGCTGAAAAGAAAGTGTAGAACATTTCGGGCGGCGCCTGTGGCTCAGTCAGTAAGGCGCCGGCCCCATATTCCGAGGGTGGCGGGTTCAACCCCAGCCCCTGCTGAACTGCAACAACAACAAAAATAGCCGGGCGTTGTGGCGGGCACCGGTAGTCCCAGCTACTTGGGAGGCTGAGGCAAGAGAATCGCCTAAGCCCAGGAGTTGGAGGTTGCTGTGAGCTATGTGAGGCCACGGCACTCTACCGAGGGCAATAAAGTGAGACTCTGTCTCTACAAAAGACAAAAAAAAAAAAGTAAGTGTAGAACCTTTGAAAGTATTTGTAAGGTAACTTTTTAGGTCGAGAATATGATTAAAATTTCACTTTATATAGTTCTTGAATTTAAAGTAGAGACAGTAGCATTAAGTAGTCCTGAGCATCTCGTGTAAAACTAGAACAGTGAAACTACGTGTAGCTACAGGAGTGTCTGTGGGCCAGGCTTGGTGAATGCTGTGTTTCTGAGAATGGCCGTGGCCTTGAAAGCTCAGTGTATTCTGTGTGTGAATAGGAAGAGGGCAGTGAAGGTGACGATAGAGGATATCGTCTGTGAGAGTGTGCTTCAGCAGAGAAAACTAATTTGAAACTTCTCCCTCCTTTTTTCTAATAGAACATGAGCAAGTCCTGACAGATTTTATACAGCTGTTAAACTGAGACAGGTTAAATTCAATGACTTCGATAAATGTTACTGCCAGGACACAAATCACAAGTTGTTACTCATAGCACCTTACATTTGTATAGTGAGTTACAGGTCTATATGTGCATGTCTGGTGAGGCCTTTCCTTGTTGAGGACTTGCAGTTTGACAGCGCCGCTCCTAGATGATTCCCGTTATTAGTACTTACGTCCTTTAAAGATCCTTCATAAGTTATGCGTCCTTGAGGAGGTCTTTCATAAAGAAAGTCTTAATTACTAGCTTCTTAACAAAATAGCAAAAGAATCCCCATACTCTTTTCAGCTAATGTTCAGTAGAGAAGTAGGAGAAGGTGGTTCCTGCACTCTGCCTGTATCCTTTTGCCTGTCTTGGTAACTGCCAGTAAGTTAAATCTACTAATTTTGTCTTACTAACCTGGCAGTAACAGGTGTGAGTTCAGCTGTGTTTCTCCAACAGTCTCCAGGTAAACCGTATTCCTACATGAAGTTTCTTTCTTACTGTTCAGTTGTGTCTTGCCAGCAATGCTTATTTTATGTAGGAATTCTCTTGTTCTTCCTTTTCCTTGTGACTAAGCAGAATGAGAAATACTTCTCTTTTAGGATCTGGGGAAGCTTAATTAAATCATTTTAATTTTGTCTATATCTGGTCTTAGCAAAGCAGTAGGGGATATCAGACTGTGGTAAAAATGTAATTATCTAAAAAATTCCAAGAAATTTTTTGTTAACTTTGCACAAATGAGTAGCTATAATGAAGGTTTTCATTAAACCCTCCTCTTCATGTCCAGTCGCTAGGAATTTTGTACCTAGGAATGAAGTTTAGTGTCTGCTTTACTCCCTGTCATACATGTGTATGGGTGAGTATGTGTACATGTATAGGTAAGCATGTGTTTGTATGTGTACAGTGAGCGTATATGTGTGTGCATGTGTATATGTGTGTGAGTAAGCGTGTGTGTATGGATGAATGTGTGTACAGATGAGTGCTTGTGCACATGTGTGAGTGAGCGTGTGTGTATGTGTATGGGTGAGCGTGTGTGTATGTGTATGGGTGAGTGTGTGTGTGTATGGGTGAGCGTGTGTGTACATGTGTGAGTGAGCATGTGTGTACAGATGAGTGCTTGTGTACATGTGTGAGTGAGCGTGTGTGTACATGTATGGGTGAACATGTGTGTGTACGGATGAGTGTGTGTGTACATGTGTGAGTGAGCGTGTGTGTATGTGTATGGGTGAGTGTGTGTGTACATGTGTGAGTGAGCATGTGTGTGGATGAGTGTATGTGTATGAGTGAGTGTGCAAACATGTGAGCACAGGTGAATGTATTGTGTGCATATTTTGTTTTCATCTTTGTCCTGGTTGAGTTTTACCTTACAGTCCATGGTACATTAAAATTTCTCTTGAGTTTCCCTAGATTTTCCAGATCTTATTTATTCACTGTCAGTAATCTTCACAAGCACTTAGTCTTCTGTGCCCAAATGTATTGCCGATTCTGATCGATTATTAAAAAATAATGTAGTTACTTTCCATTTAAAATGTTCCTATCACAAATAGCCTCCTACTTTATGAGAAGATTTTATGAAAGAAAAGTGATAGCCAAGACTAAGAAAGGTAGGATTTAAGAGACAGGTAGTATTACTCAGTGAACACATTCAACTGGAACACTGTCCATTTTTTTTCCTTCACTTAAATACGGGGAGAAGGTAGGTATAAGTGAGAAGATAACCTGATTAGGATTTATGTAGTATAGTGGTATTTAGGGTATTGAATCTGTGTAGATTCAGGCTACCTTCCTGCAGTACCATCTGTAATTCTGTGTCCTAAACACTGAAAGTTAGTGTATATATACACACATATACACACACATATATATACACACAAAATTTTCATCACACAAGTCTTTACAGAGCAGACTACTCTGATTGACCACTGTGCTTAGTGCTTAGTATTGAGAATAACCAGAGGAGCCCAAGAGGCCTGTGTTATTCAGAAGTGTGCACAACTGGGGAGTATCTGCTAATGAATGTGTTTCTCCTGCAAGAGACATGGTAGCACTCTCTGAAGTCTTGCTGTCTTATGGGGAAGATGAAGCATTCCTAGGTGTATAAAATAAAGCAATTTATAATTGCTCAGTGTAGTGGCACAAATGATGAGAACTGTGGAGAATTAGACAAGAGAAAAACTACTGTGAGACAAATGGGTAAAACTGGAGATTTAGTTGTGTTCTAATTAGATTCTATATCTTGGAATATTAATGGATGCCTTAGAAGATGGATAGGTAGAAGGATGGAGGTAGTGGGCCTGGGAGATTAGAAGGGACTCTTATTTCATGGAATAGTCATTACACATTTCTTCATCTCTTCTTAATACGTAGTTTTAAAACTTGTCTCCATCTGGGTCACTCACTTCTGTCTATACTCCAGTTTGTATGAGGGTTTACTAAACCAGTATGTGGATTAATCTAGTTTTATACTGTCAAGTATGTGATTCAGAAACTCATTCCTTTAGCACATATTAGCTTGAATGTTTGGAGATAGAATCCCTCCAGTGAGAGTGGGGGAGGGGGAGCACCAGGGGACAGGAAGAGGGGGCGTCTGGGAGCCATTGTTTTCCCTCCTCCAGAACTTTTTGACCTTGTCTGTTGATTCTTGTTCTATAGCCAGACAGAGCAGGCAGGTAGGCTTGTGACTGTGTTTTGCAAGGAAACTCAGAAGCAAAGAATCTCTAAGGCAAGAAGAAGAATGAGTTGGTATAGGGCAAGTGATAACAAAACAGGGCCAGTTTCATAAACTTCATAGTTCATTTTTTTCAGTTGAGAATTTAGGTATCTCAACCTCAAGTATCTTCTGTTCAACATATCATCGACCAGATCCAGTTCATTTGAGGAACCCAGAGTAAGCAAACATGTGTTGTCAAGTCTTTGGTTATCCCAGATTAGCTCAGGTCCTTTACTGGTTGTTTCCTCTGATTATATGATACATATCCAACCCTGCAATTGTCCAGAATAAACCAGAGCTGCCTGTTCTGTATGGAAAACATTTTAGTGGTTATGATTCTCTTGCCTAGACCATGATAGTGCCTTAGTCATTTAACTGCCTGTCACTTTAAGATTTTGAAATGTTAGTTCTTAATGTAAAAGTCAGACACATCTCCTTGAGGAATTATTTTACTGGCAACTTGCCCATTCTGAAACCTCAGGCACCCTGAAAAGCATCTCAGGAACCTCCTTGACTTGAATTTTTTTTTTATCTTAGTCTTATTTGTATATAATGTTTGTGGTGTCTGATTATCTGTCTCATATTGCTGTAACTTATGGCCATCAATTTGGGTCACTCTTCAGAAATGGGCAGTCCTTGGTTACTAATGAAAAGGTGACTCATTTCCTTCCAGGCAAAGGCTGACACTGAACTATCAGGGTTCATAATTCGTCTCCACAGAGGCAAACTCTCTAAGTGTGGGATACCACCAATTCTTTCCTAAATTTTGTAAGAATTAAAGATGACATCATTGGCTAGAGAAGTAAGATAGGTATTTTTATGTTGTGTTGAGAGGGCACATGAAAATGGTTCCTGGATAAGGGTCCTACATGAATTTACTCAAGTGGTTTATTCCCTGTGAGTTTAAATGTAGTGCTTTCCCCCCAGACCACTGTCTCACACACACACCTCAGTTACTTCTAGTCTTATGTAATTTGTCAGCATGTCGGATTCCATAGAGACTGAAATGCCTTCTGCCATTCTCTACTGAAGAAAACAGGCTCCCGTCTTAGCCAGGTGTTTGGGGACGATTAGTAAGGCCTTTCTGTCCCTTTTAGATTCAGGATTCTTTTTCATTCCATTTATCTTGTTTATTTAATTAATTTATTTATTTGAGACAGAGTCTCACTTTGTCACCCTCAGTAGAGTGCTATGGCGTCACAGCTCACAGCAACGTCAGACCTTTGAGCTCAAGTGATTCTTCTGCCTGAGCCTCCCGAGTAGCTGGGACTACAGGCACCCACCACAACGCCCAGCTATTTTTAGAGATGGAGTTGCTCTCTGGCTCAGGCTGGTCTTGAACCTGTGAGCTCAGTCAGTTTACCCACCTCAGCCTCCCAGAATGCTAAGAGTACAGACATGACCCACAGCACCCAGCTGTTTATCTTGTTTAAATATATTGTTCCTTTTCTTTTGCTGCTTCTTTGCTTTCTTATCCTTCCTGTGAGTGGTTGTGCAACAGTTCATTTACATAAGCCTGTATTGACCTATCTATGCACTTTATTTATTTATTATTATTTTTTAATCCATGTACTTTAGAAGGGTGATAGGCAGACACTATGCAAGAAATAAAAGAAGGGATATAGCACAATTCTTGCCCCCAAGTGGGGCAGTGGTCAAGATTTACACAGCCACAGATGTTCAAGGATTCATACCAGCAAGCATCATTACATCCTTTGGTGGTATTGCTGAGAATTTCGGAGGCTAAGACTGTAGTCATTGTACTAGGAGGTTAAAGGGACTTTGGAAAGCGCCCTTCTTATATACCTTTTTTTATATGTGAGGAGCCCAAGGCTTAATACAGCTAATGAATTACCCTGTATGACATGACTGATTAGAATGTAGAGTGGGACTAAGAGCTCTTTTTCCAGACACCATTAAGCAGTCTAAAGATTCAGCACTACTTCTTCTCGTTTATGATAACCACATGGGTCCAATTATTTTTGAACTAGGAATCTCTTCAGACCGAACAGTAAGCTTTTTAAACTGTCCTGCTTTCAGACATTTTTTGGACTTTAGAACTTTGACGGTGGTTACCTACCAATATTACGGAATAAAAAGCAGCCTCCCAGGTTCCTTTTTCTTCCTAGAAATCTTGATTAATTGTAACTACCAGTCTCTAAAGCAGTGGTTCTCAACCTTCCTAATTGCCGCGTTGTTACAAATGGCAGAAAGGGGTCGCGACCCACAGATTGAGAACCACTGTTCTAAAGAAACTAGCAGTTCATGCTCTTGAGGTCACTTTATGGGATGTTCTGTGACTTCGTGATCCAGGTGGTTCATGTGGCTGATCTTTTGTCAAAGGCTAGTGAAAAAGTAATAAAAGTCCAGAGAGAATGAAGACCGTGTATGTGTGTGCATGTTGGTCAGGTGCATATGTTGGTGGAAAATGTAATTAAAAATAATGTACTCTATATGGGGGTGACTCTCTTTGAGTAATGGGCAAGGGTTCAGAAGCACTCTATATATCAGGAATCTTAATTAGTTTTGACAATCCTTTGGGTAAATAGCTCAACCTAGTGGTTCTCAAACTTTCAGTATAATTAACTGAATGTTTGAGTGCTCTCTCTAAGCCAGTCACTGTGTTAGGCACTTTGGACCCTTAGTCTGTAGGATAAGACACACAATTATAATAAAGGCTAATAGTGATGTGATGTGTCAGGGTTATGGGAACAAACCCAGGGGGTGTCAAGGCTGTTTCTCAGAGCAAATAATGTTTAAGTTAAGGCTTAAAGGAGTTTTAGGGTTTAGCTGTGAGAGGAGGATAGGGGAAAGTACTTGGGGCTGAGTAAACAGAATATAGGAAGGTTTGGAGGGTACTTTGTAGGATATTCTGGGAGCTGAAAGAAGTCGAGTTTTGTAAGAGGGTAGTGCAGAAAAGAGAGATGCTCTTGAGAGAAACCCTTTCTTGGTCTGTTTGAATACAATGTATATATATACATATTTTGAGACAGAGTCTCACTTTGTTGCCCTCGGTAGAGTGCCATGGCTTCATGGCTCACAGCAACCTCCAGCTCCTGGGCTTAGGCCATTCTCTTGTCTCAGCCTCCTGAGTAACTGGGACTACAGGCACCCGCCACAATGCCCGGCTATTTTTTTGTTGCAGTTCGGCTAGGGCCAGGTTTGAACCTACCACCCTTGGTATATGGGGCTGGCGCCCTACTCACTGAGCCACAGGCATGACAGTCTAAGAATTCAAGAATCATTTGTAACAGCAGCTCTATATATTCATATTGTCCATATTCAGATATGGACAACACACATTTAGAGAGTGATTTATAAAGATTGCAGACCCCTTGCAATAACTCTGCAGCTCACAGCTTAGGAACAAGTGGCTTAAGTCATTCATTTTTGTCTGTCCCACTGAAGGTACTTTTCTTCGTAAACTCGTGTGTCTAGGGCATGTGGCTGTGTTTTAATCATCAGTAGATACTTCCTTAGGGTCCAGTGCAGTGAAGTGTGATAAGGTCCTGATTGTGTGCTGGAAGAAAGAGGAAAGATTAGTTCTGTCACAGCTATGACACGAGCCTTTCAATACTATTCCTGTACCCGGATCCAGTCTTTCAAGCGATGACTGAAGAGACGAGGTGCTCAGCTCAGCGTCTGAGTTCTGATCAGTGAGCCCAGACCGTAATCTGGAGGATAAGGGCGTTTGCACAGTTCTTGTATAGACAAAGTGCGTTTCCCACTGTGATCCCTGCTCATTTTAGTGAAGATGAGTTGAAGTTGTGAAGTAACAGCTTTAAAGTCTGTAACACTTCAGCTTCTTTTTGGTTTGGATTAATTAAAAGTTATGTGTTGATTGCCTTTTATGCAGATGAAGGGGTGAAAACCTGAACATATATAAACTAAAGGAGATGGGGTTTCAGCAGATAATTCTCAGCCTCACAATTCCCGGTGAAGTTCTTTTCCTGTGGGAAACTTTTAATTTGGAAGCATGCAGCCTAATGTGGGAACCAAGATTAACATTTTCTGAAATACTTTTACAAGAAAAGCAGAAATGTTCTTCTATCCAGGAAGCTGAATTTACATAGTAGAAAAATGGGCTGCCCTGCAGTATTTGGTAGTCTTTGTGTGTCAGTTGTGATTACAAGTTTGTGTTGTGGGTGTGTGAGTGAGACAGAGGGGCGGGGGAGAGAGGAGACAGAGATTGTAGACTCGTCTTTGTTTCCTTTGTATCAAACTGGCCCTGGAAAGTGTGTTTTACCACAAACAGTCCAGTTCTGGGCCCTCCTTCTATACATGATTGCTTTTTTTCTAAAGTTCTTTTTGTTTTTTCTTCTGCTGAGTAAGCTATCGTGTTTTCTTTCCTTTCTCTTTGGGGTCGGGGTGAGAGTGGGAGTGGGGATGGCGAGAAGTCATGACAGAGCCTCTTCCCTTTTCTTTCTCTTTACCAGGAAGTTAACTAGATGTCTTCATGCATTTTTTTAAAAAACCAGTTAGCAATTAGCGTAACTCAGTTAGTTACCTTTACACAGAGTTCCAGAATTAGCAAAGTTGACAGTCTGACGAGACATTATAGGTGAGGTACTGGGTGGAGGGGACTCTGAGTTAGACCAGTAGATTGGGCTGGGCCTCTTGAACATCAGCCTAGGAATTTAGACTTGATTCTATAGGCTCTGGGGTGTCTACAAGTTTTCAGCCTGAGCCTTGGGAATTGAATGTTACATAGGAACTTTCACTGGTTATAGCCAGCTTTGGCTGTTAGCAATTATTTTTATCTACTTTAACAGGGGAACAGGAGAAGGGGCAGGAAACTAAGCTGGCATTATGGTCTTAGGAAAGAACAGACTGATTTGGGGCCCTTTCAAAATGCAGACCTTTGTTACTGACCGATGCTTAATTTGGTTTCTGGGTTTTGTTAGTTTTTCCCCCTGCCCTTACCTCATTCACCTTAACGACAGCTCCCCCCTCCCCCCCTCCCCTAGAGCTTAGCTAGGGCAGGCTGCCACTGCGGATTGGGGGGCCGAGAGGCCCGGAGCAAGAAGAAAGTGGGTTGAAAGCAGAGTTCTGTTTAAAGAATTTTCTGCTGGAAACTAGCCCAGAGGGAGTAAAGAGGAGCTTTAATGAGGAGCAGCTGCAGTGCCGACACAACCCACAGGAGACATTTTTTTCCCCTTCGTTCCACATTCTGTATAGTTTTTTAAAAATCATGATTTTGAAATAGCTGTTTTGTAAAGCACGATTCTCTTTTTCTTGTATGTAGTGGGGTTTCGCTTTGTTGTTGTTTTCTTTTAATGGGAAAATCCTCACTAAAAAAAAATCTAAAGACAGAGCTGCAGAAAAACCCTGGATGCAATTTGGGCTTACCCTGCTGATACAGAACATTCAGTGGAGAAAACAAGGGAGAGAACACTGGCTTTTATTTGGAAAAGGGGCTTATTTCCTGCTTAGACTTCAGTCATCTTGGAGCTGACACAAGCTGCTACACTGTTCTAAGCTTTTCTCTAGAGGAGTGGCTATTCACTTAGAAACGTGAAAGAACAAATTTTTCTGTCTGGTATTACTAAGGAGACTGATCCCGACGTGCAGCCATTGCCAGATAGGTTGGAATTGGTATTCCAATCCCAGCTCCGCTGAAATCTGTGAAGTGGCTACGTGTAAACTAATCCAGGCTGCTGGTGACACGTGAGAGTTGGGGTCTGGTTTTCATCTGCTTCAGTGAGGGGGGATTGTATGGGGGTCCTTTCAAAGGGAATGTTTTCTAGTTCCATTAGGAGGAATCCCTTGTTTTTCTCGTTTCCACCCTGCTTTCCTCCCCCTCACCCATTCCCCATGTGTTTGAACAGTAATAATGAAAAAGTGCATCTCTCTTCATGTCAGAAACAGCAGACTTTTAAAGAAAAAGTTATGAATTTATCTGTATAGACCTTGTAAATATTCAGACTAGTTTACAGAATTATTTTACAGGGCAAAAAGTCTCCACAGCTTTCCCTGTGTTCACAGTCTCATCTGTAAAACTGTGTTCTTTCGGAGTTCCAAAGCTAGAGTGGAGGGTGCAGTAGAAGGAAGTCCCAAGAACCCCCTGCAGGAGGGAGGCATTCATACAGTTTTGGGAACGAAAAGTAACTGTTCGATTTATTTGGTTACTTTTTAGAAAGCTTTTTACATACTCCTACGTATAGTTCAAGAGATAGGATATTTTTCAAAATTTGTGCTGGGTACCTTAATCAAATTAGAGATTTGTGAGAAAACTTGGGTGTTTACCTAGTTATGGTTCCAGCTTCTAAACAAACTGAACTTGAGCCATCTCAAGAAGACAGGTATTTAAACCCTGGTTTCCAAGCAGAGAGCCTTACTTCCCATTGACACTATCAGGGTGTATGGTATCTTTACGTTACCAGGGATTTGTACCAGGGCTTTGTAGGTTGAAAGATCTGCTGTAGGAAACAGGTTCATTATTTCTGGGTGCCTCACCTATTATTCCCTTCTTGCCGTGTTTATAATTCTGCTTAGCTTCCTGGGGTGTGAAAGGTAATTGTGAGCCTCAGGATGACTTGTAGGGTTGATTTGGCTTGCACTGTACTAGGCAGGTCACAGTGCAGAGTTGGGATCACATGGTGGATTTGGACTGAGAGACTGGCTTTATCATGAAATTTAACTGCTTTGGAACCAGTTGCTTAATAGGACTGAGGTATTCACGGTATTCAAGGAACATGCACTAGCTGTTTAGGACAGACTCTTTCTCACAGAAACCATCTAGATGGAAGTCTGAAAGAAGCACAGGAAAGATGTAACAATGGCTGAAGTGCAGAAGAGCCATACTGGTAGAAACAGTGCAGTCCCGGCCTGGCACAAAATCCACTGTTGGAGGGATCAGAGGCAGGCGGGTGGTTTGGAGGAGGCTTTAAGGAAATCTTTGAAAGAAGGAAGAAAGGAACATAAGTTGGAGACATCTCGGACAGGAAGCATAATATTGCTCACTGGAAATTAGAAGATTTTGATATAGTGGACAGTAGCCAGGATTGTGGAAATAATCTGGAGTGTTCGAGTCATGGATTGCTAACAGAGTAAGATGGTTAGATTGGGCAATAGGGCAAATGGGTTAGAGACTCCCCCAAGACTCGGATTTTAAAGGCTGGGCCCTAATCGTAGTTTCTCAGCAGCAGAGTGACATCATCAAAATTCTACTTGAGAAGGATTATTTTTTTAAGTCGTGTGCTTAGTTTCAGCAAGGAATTTCCAGACCGTCCTTATGGAGAGGTGTGGGTGGGTGCCGGCCCAGTCAGGATGACAGAGCAGACTGAAGAGGTGCTTGTCTTGGGGTTAGACTTAGTAGTTCCCCGCAGTAGTACGGTGTAATTGCAAGAACTAGTGCAGGTAGGGATACCTTTGTAAAGCTAGTGGCAATTAACTAGATTCACAGATGACAAACTTGGGGCAGGTCATTAGTCTTGATGTCCTCAACAGTGCTAGAAGGGATGCAGACCAGTTGGTTTCTGAGGTGTGGCTCAGTGCTGAAATTTTGTGACTGAATATAATGTAAAAGCTGTCTCAATCAAAGGAATTAGGGGTAGAGATTCAACATGGTAAATTTAAAAGGAATAAATGACAGTTCAGTTATTGTGTTCAAAGAACATGTGGCACAAGTTGAGAATGAGAGAAATATGCGCAAAAGTTGTTCATGTGCAAGAAGGCTCTAAACTCCTTAGCTGAGTTTGTATTTAGGAGCACATAGTGGTATTTGATGGCTTCTAAGAAGTGAACACAGCTTTGGGCTGAGATAGTAGGAAGCATGGTGTCTAGGTCAGGAGGTGGTTCGCATCTGTGAGAATGCCTGTCTTATGTAGTTTTCTGTTTGGGGCCTCACATTTTAAAGAGTTGTTTAATGACTGGAATCCTGCAGTGGGAGAATGCAGGACAGCTCAGTATTGAAGCACATGTGCTCTGGAGTCACATTTGAGTTTGCTTCCTGCCTCTATTGTCTGCTAGCTGTGAAATCTTAGTTTTTCTAAGCTTCAGGTTCCCCATATATATAGAGTGGAGGACATTATGACATTGTAAGGAGTGATCAAAGAGATAATAGCTATAAAAAAAGTAGCGAATGTATAGTATATAGGAAGTGCTTAAAAATTAACGGTCATTATAATTATTATTACTATTGTGTTAAGCATAGAAGAGTTACCAAAAAAGGTGAGAGATGTGGAAATAACTTCAAAGCACTGAACCCTGGGAAAAAAGAAAACAAAGAAGGGTCAACACACCTATGGTCACATTACCAGAGGGCTGTGTGTGAGAGGGAGGAGCAGGTTTGTTCCTTTTAATTCTAGAGGACAGGCATAGCCTGGAAATTATAGAGAGAAAGAGTTTATCATTTCAAAAGTTAAGACGAAATTTGCCCCTTTAAAGTGTACAAATAGTGGTCTTTAGTATTGTCGCAGAGTTTGGGACCACTACCACAATCTAATTTCAAAATGTTTTCGTCACCCCGAAAGAAACTCTGTCCTCCTCAGGAGTCCCTCTCCGTCTCTCCTGTCCTCAGTACCTGACAACGATAACGCACTTTCCATCTCTATGGATTTTCCTATGCTGGACATTTCATATAAATGAGATTAAGTCATGTTTGTCCTTCTGTGTCTGGCTTCTTTCACTTAGCCCAAAGTTTTCAGGGTTCATCCGTGCTGTGGCGTGGACCAGCATTTCATTCCGTATTATGACAAAGTAATATTTCATTATATGGATATACCACATTTTATTACCCATTCATCAGCTTGCAGACATTGGATTGTTCCCTCTTTTTGGCTGTTAATGATTATTGATTCTGTGAACATTCTTTTGTGTGGACATAAGTTTTTAGTTATGTTGGGTATACATATGTATGTTGGAGGGAAGGTAGAATTTGAAGAAAGAGCTTTCTGACAATGGGATCCTCCTACACTGTTCTTCTTTACTTAACAAATACATGGTGTTTACCATGTGCTGGATAGTGTTCTAAGTGCTTTATCTAAGTGTCTTGTTATTTAAAAACTTTATGAGGTAGGCACTGCTATTAAATCTGTTTTATAATGAGGAGGTTTAGTACCTTGCCCAAGATTACGTATCTAGTAAATTGTGGAGCTAGGATTCAAACCCTGAAATCTAGGTGGTCTGGTTCTAGAGTCTGTACTCTTTGTTACTCCTTTTTTTTAAAAAAAAAAAGACGGGATCTCTCTCTGTTGCTTAGGCTAGAATATAATTACATCATCATAGATCACTGCAACTTTGAACTTCTGAGCTCAAGAGATCCTCCTGCCTCAGCCTTCTGAGTATCTAGGACTATAACACATGCCACCATGCCTGCCAATTTTTTTTTAGTTTTTTGTAGAGATGGGGTTTTGCTGTTTCTCAGTATGATCGCTAACTCCTGGCCTCAAGTGTTCCTCCAATCAAAGCCTCCCAAAGTGCCAGGATCACAGGCTTGAGCCACACACCTTGCCTAGAGTCGGTACTCTTAAATAGCAGGAACGATAAGGACTTCGTGAACTTAACTCGATTCTTATTGTTTGGCACGTACCATGCTACGTGCTTGTATTCAAGCAGAGGCTGGTGAACATCTTTTAGAAATGTTTTAAAAATGATTATTTCATTGGGTAGAAATTACCTTTGTGTACCTTGAATCTCAAGGTTGTGTTATTCCAAGGATGGATGGAAGTAAAGGCAAAGCCAGCAACAAGATGTCTAACCTGAGGCTTTTAAGATGATCAGAATTTGTATCTACAGGAAACTGAACATGAATGATAAGTGTAGGAATTCAGCTAACAAGACTTGTCAGAATATCATAATAAATTACGTATCACTTATGGGGATTAGCTAAAAGTGACTTTAAACTGTGAGTTAGAAAACTGTGCCTCCCCTAGCCAGCTCAGCGGAGCCGGTGGACCTGCCGCCTCCTCCTTGGTGGTGTTGGTGCTGTGGCAGCCAGCTAAAGAGCCAGCGGGCTGGATGACAGGCAAGGAGGGGGACCTACAACACCCACCAGAGGCTCCAAGAGC
>CAUYRH010088141.1:0-19329 GCA_963574655.1 Perodicticus potto
TTTTGAGACAGAGCCTCAAGCTGTCACCCTGGATAGAGTGCCGTGGCATCACAGCTCACAGCAACCTCCAATTCCTGGGCTCAAGCGAGTCTCCTGCCTCCGCCTCCCAAGTAGCTGGGACTACAGGCACCCACCACAACGTCTGGCCATTTTTTGGTTGCAACCATCATTGTTGTTTGGCGGGCCCAGGCTGGATTCTAACCCGCCAACTCAGGTGTACGTGGCTGGTGCCTTAGCCCGTTGAGCCACAGGTGCCGAGCCTGTCTTACCTTTTTAAAATTTTTCCTTTTCATAAAAGCAGTATATGCTTATATGCATGTAGAACACTTGTGGGAACAATGTGCAAAGAAGAATATAAAGTTACCCATAATCTCCTCACCAAAGGATAACCTCTGTAAAGACGTTAGGTCATTTCCTTTTATCCTTTTTCCACCAGTGTGAGCATCTGTTGCCTGTGATTCCCTAGGAGATTTTGTTTGGTTATGTTTTTTTGAGATGAAGCTCACTCTGTGACATAAGCCTAGCTCACAGCACCCTACAACTCTTAGACTCAAGTGATCCTCTTGCCTCAGCCTCCCAAGTAGCTGGAATGACAGGCACCTGCCATGATGCCTGGCTAGTTTTTCTATTTTTAGTATAGACAGGGTCTCACTCTTGTTCAGGCTGGTCTCCAACTCCTGAGGTCAAACAATCCACCTGCCTCGGCTTCCCAAAGTGCTAAGATTACAGGCATGAACAACCATACCCGGCCACCTAGGAGATTTTGAATATCAAGTGAAAAATAATTGTTTTAAATGGTGAAATTATGCCTATTTCCCCCAACTTCATACTGAAGAGGAGGAAGGAACTTCCCTCTTCCTTTCCTCAAATTTTCATTTCCATCTGAACTACTAATATAGACCAAGAGTCCTTAATCTTAACTGGGCATGACAGTAGGATACAATAATAATTGGCACAGCCAGTATTGATTAAGCAATTCCTACAGAAGAAGCAATTTTAAACACTATATAAAAAGTATCGTGCCTGTAGTCCCAGCTACTTGGGAGGCTGGGGCAAGAGAATCGCTTAAGCCTAAGAGTTGGACGTTGCTGTGAGCTGTGACGCCACGGCACTCTACCAAGGGCAACATAGTGAGACTCTGTTTTTTAAAAAAAATAAGAAGTATCTAATTTAACCCAGGCAACCCTACGTGGGAGGTATGATCATCATTTTGCAGATGAGGAAACTGAGGTAGGGAGAGGTCAAGCAACTTTCCCAGTTCACATGACTTTTCTTTTAAAAGGCAGTGAATTTAAAACACACCCAGGTCACATGACTCTTAAGTGGTGGTGCTGGGTAGAATTAGGACAGCTAGCTCTCTTTCCCTTGGTCCACACTACTCAAAACTGGGGCAATAATGATCCCAACTATGATCTGTATTCAGGACAGATTTGTGTCTCTATTCCCCAGGTTTGTCATGATTATTCATACTTCTCTCTAGACTCATTCTGTTTCCTAAAGGAAATGAGAAATTGCTGGAATTCAGCAACAGTGAGACAGCCGGAAGCTACAGCTAACCACAAGCACACATGGGTCTCCTGCTGGGCTGCCCAAGAAACATTCTTAAACGATGACCATTCTAGAGCAACCAGGGGTCAGTTCCTGGGTGGATCACCCTCCACTGACCAAGATCCACCCAGCACCAGATGGGCTGTGAAGCCCCTCCTTAACTTCCACAGGGCAGTGGAACCAAGAACTCACAGTCTACCACCTACTCACATGTGAAACCAGAGAAAAGGCTGGGGCCAGTTGCCGGTTAAACAAGGATGGGTAAGAACTGCCCATGTGTGTGTGTTCAGAGGATTATTGGGACTGTAGTATTAGTATTTAGCAGCTGTCAAGAATCAGTCAGTTATGTTTTTACTATTACCACACAGATCCTTGGAGATAAGCAGCCCATGTCTCCCTCCACCTCAGTTTATCACCAGGCCAAGGGAGAAGAATCCCAGGAATTAATTAGGAAGGAGTTTGGTCTCACCGCCAGAACTGGAGACAAATGAGAAACTGCTCACTGTCCCTCCAGTTGTTGAGCCAAAAGGGTCTCCCCACAAAGGGGACCATGGAGAGAACTGGGGGAGCAGAGGGCTGCAAGGTGATCATTTACTCACCACCCCCCAGCTCAGATCCTGTGTACAGCAGGATCTCAGGATCTTTCCACCATTGCACAAACTTTAGTTGTACTGCGTGTGTACATGCCTGGGAGTGGGCAGGGCTATATTTTCATCTTGTTCACATTCTAAAAAAATTAGGGAGAAAGGTACGGTAAACTCCCACATACCCAAACCCATGTTCAACAGTTGTCAAGATTCAGTCACATTAGCTTCATCTATTCCATATTTATTCTTTTCACCCCATTTTCCTTCTTGGAGTATTTCAAAGTCAACCCAGCATATCATGTCATTTCAACTTTATGCATTTCAGCTTTCCAGCTCTGAAAAATATGGACATTTTACATATTAGGCTAGTTCCATTACTGATCAAAATTACTACAATTTTTTTCTTAGAAGATAAGACCCACGATTGACTAAGAAGTAGAAAAATAGGTCATGTCAGCTTTTAGAAATGGAGTAATGCCTTTCTACTTTCTAGAGGGCCTCTTGGCAATACAATCCAAAAAGGTTTAACAAGCCATGAACAACTTCTGACTCAGCTTTTCCGTTCATGCACTCATCAAAAAAACATTTACTGATGTCCACCGTGTGCCTGGCAATGCCTAAAGTACTCTTCTCCCTGATACAGAGGTAGAAACTGAGGCACAGATAGGTAAAGTCACTTGCCCAAGGTTACACAACTCTTACATGCCAGGTCTGGGATTTGAACCCAAGTAGTCCAGGTTTAAATCACAATGCCGGGTCCCAGCAAGATACCATTTGGAGCCTTCCGATTAGGAGACCATTGCTCCAGGTTCCACAGAACACCCCCTGACTGTACTGGTGAACTCTTACCAAGCGACTCTTCCCCAAACCCTATGTATGAGGCAGGGACGATTTTATTAGTCCTACTTTTCAGACAAGGAAACTAAAGTTCAGATAATGAAAGAAGGCATCTATTAAAGGCTGCAAATATACTAGTGGACACAGTATGTTGCACACTGAGCATCTCTCTTGCATCCTCCTTACCTCCTGCCAAACACCACCTTCTTGGATAGGCATGTGTCAAATAGGAGTCTTCCCTGGGGCTGGTATAAAAATACTGAGGACTGACCAGGTGCAGTGGCTCATGTTTGTAATCCTAGCCCTCTGGGAGGCCAAGGCAGGTGGATTGCTTGACTGCGAGAGTTCAAGAGCAACCTAAGCAAAAGAGAGGCCCTGTCTTACTAAAAATAGAAAAACTAGCCAAGCATAGTGGCAGGTGCCTGTAGTCCCACCTACTTAGCAGGCTGAGGCAAGAGGATCGATTGAGCCCAAGAGTTTGAGGTTGCTATGAGCTAAGATGTTATGGCACTCTAGCAAGGGTGACAGAGAGAGAGACTGTCTCAAAACAAACCAAAACAAAACAAAAAACTCTGAGGACAGAGGAGTGGGGAGATTGGAGAGATTTGGTCAAAGGACACAAAATTTCAGTTGGACAGGAGGAAGCAGCTCAAGAGAGATACTATACATCATGGTAACAATTAATAACAATACATATATTGCACACTTCAGAACTGCTGAGATTTTATGTATTTTCAATGGTAAGTATGTGAGGTATTACGTATGGTAAATAGCACGACAGCCATTCCACAATGCATACTTACATTAAAACATGGAGTGCCAAAAAATATATAATTTTAACTTACTAATTAAAAATATTGAGGGCTATAAATCCGCTTTCACTGAGTTGATAAACCAGGAGGATTTGGACTGGGTCCAGCCTGCTGGCTCCGTGAAAGTCAAGCAGAGAGGGACAGACAGAGCCCCAGTGACACAAGTGAGCCCCCTACTCAGGCTATGTCTAAAGCTTCCCTCCTGCAGATTTCCCAGTGATATAAGGCAAATTTACCTTATGATCCCAAGAGCCTTAATTAATGTACCCAGCATAGATGTACACTGTACAAACTCAGTTGTTCATTCTGGGCCCTCTGTCTAGGCCCCACCTCCTCATACCGTTTCCCTATGTGCCTGGCAGAACTCCTACTCACCCTTCAAAGGCCAGCCCAATCATGCTTCTTCCCCATAGCTCTCCCTGACAAGTACCCCAGAAGAACTTCTCTTTCCTCTGTGTTCCCACAGCCCTTGGTGCTCAGCACCCTGATTGTGGCTGTCTATGGGTTCCCTGCTGGGCAGGTGGTAGTATATAGGGGTAGTGTACAGACTGCAGGCTCTACAAGAAGAGAGACATAGCTACAAACCCCTGCTCTGCCACTGCAAGCTTGATCAGATCCTGGCCAAGCCATCTTCCTCATCTTTCTGATCCTTGATTTATCTCATCTATTACCAGTACCCACCTGCAGCAGACACTTGTTTATGCAGATTATGGCCATTCCCACCCCCTGTCTCTCCTGGAGTCCCTCATTGTAAAGACACATACTTTCCCAGCCTTCCTTGCAGCTGGGGTGGCCACTGGCTCCTTTATGGCCAATGGAACATAAAGCAAGGTCTGCTGCAGAGGGGTAGTTATGGGGAAATATTCCCTTCTCAAAGGAAAGGAAAGGAAGAAATTGCTCACAGCTTGTTAAACCTTTTTTGATTTGTATTGCCAAGAGGCCCTTTCCCTTACCTCTTCCCCTAGCCTGGGGTGTTAAGTATAAGGATGTGATCCTGAGGCTGGGGCAGCCATCCCCTGACCATGCAATGATCAATATCAGAACAAATGAGACTCCTGCACACACAGGGCTATGAAACAGAAAGAGAGGAAGTGCCTGGTGCTGGAAGGTGAACACCTCTGCACCAGCCAGCTGGTGTCCCCCACACTGTCTGCAATAACATTAAGTAATTGTCTCCACTGCTCAGCCAAGATGCAGCAGGCATCTTGTCCTCCACAGCAAATTGCATCGTCACTGACAGAATGCCTCACAGAGTGAGGATTCGCTGGCATCTGGTGTGGAAAGCACTTACCATGTTAATGGCACTCACCCGACGTTGGGAGAAGATTATTGCCACTATCACAGTTAGCTGCTCAAAGCCATACCGCAGCCTCACACCCCACTGCAGGGAGAGAAGGGGCCAGCAGCAAGCACTTGGGATGTTTCACCAGTTGCTTCACCACCTCTGATCTACGAAACTACCGTGGCTGTGGGGGCAGCGATCAGATCTTCAGTGGCATTAAATGGCCAACGAGGAGAGAGGCAAAGGGTGCCTGACAGTTCAGCAACCTCCTGAGGGGGCTGCAGCCTTTCTACTGCTGAAAAACCCAAGATTAAACCCCATCCTGACCCCTTTCTCCTAGTACCATGTCTACACCTGCCAGGGTCTAAAAGCACTGACCCCGTTCTTACCACGGCCTCGTGCTCACTCTGGCCCTGAGCAACCAACCAAGAAGCCAACATGGAAGGGAACATGGATAGAACCTTCCTTCCTTCCCCTAAGCCCTGGTGTACTTCCATTTCCTGGCTCCCGAGAGGAGAAAAGAATCCCTGACAAAACCAAATGGAGTCTCATGCTACCAGCTCTCATGTCCAAAGAGGAGCTGGCTGGCCAAACTGGAGTTTCCTAGACCCAACCCATTCATAACACTATTCTGTGTGAGGTTTCTCCTCACCCGGCTGCTAGGTCTGAGGTCCACATTCTTAACCAAGCCTTATGGTCTTGACAGCGCATGCTTATGTGGCTTACCATGAGTGCTGGTCTGTGCTAAGTGCTTCGCGAGCATTGGCTCACTGGATGTGCACAGCATCCTTGCAATATACAGACTATTATCCTTGTTTTAGGATGAGAAAATGCAGCCACATAGAGGATGAAGCCACTTGCCTAAGGCCATGGAGCTGGAAATGGTAGTTCCAGAGGCCCTGTTTGTAATCATTTGGTGACACTGTCTCTTGTAATCATTTGGTGACACTGCCTAATGTGACATAATCTCTGCCACATACTAAGCACTCACTGGATGCCAGGCTCTGGACTAAAGACTTCCCATAAGATGGCTGGTGCCCGTAGCTCAGTGGTTAGGGTGCTGGCCACATACACTGGGGCTGGCAGGTTCAAACCCGGCCTGGGCCTGCTAAACAACAATGACTACAGCAAAAAAATAGCTGGGCATTGTGGTGAGCAGCTATAGCCCCAGCTATTTGGGAGGCTGAGGCAAGAGAATCGCTTAAGCCCAAGAGTTTGAGGTTGCTGTGAGCTGTGATGCCACAGCACTCTACCGAAGGCGACATAATGAGACTGTCTCAAAAAAAAAAAAAAAAAAAAGACTTCCCATAAGATGACCTCACTGAATTACCACCCACTCCCCCCAGCCCCAGGCTGAACTCCAGGAGATAAGTATTTTAAAAACTAAAAGTGTGCTGTGAGCAGTGGTTCACATCTGTAATCCCAGCACTTTGGGAGGCTGAGTCGAGTTGACTAATTTAGCTCAGGAGTTCTAAGCCAGCCTGAGCAAGAGTGAGACCCCACCTCTACTAAAAATAAACTAGCCAGGCATCATGGCAGGTGCCTATAGTCCCAGCTACTCTGGAGGCTGAGACAAGAGGATTTTTTGAGCCCAAGAATTTGAAGTTGCTGTAAGCTACGACACCATAGCACTCTACCATAAGCAACAGAGTGGGACTATCTAAAAAAAAAAAAAAAAAAGAAAAAGAAAAAGAAAAGCCTAAGGAAGTGTAGTCATCTGCCCAAGGTCACACAGCCAGTATAGGGCCATTGTAACTGAAGCCATTAGCTACAAGGTACCTTACTCCACACGCCCAAACTCCAAACATCCCAAATCTTCACCCTGTTTCCAGCAAGCCCCTAAGAGAAATTAGTCTCTAGCTCCAGCAAATCAGGGTTGAGGGTCACCTGTGCATCACAGCATCCTCATAGGGCTCCTTCAAGTGACAGGAGGACCTCAGCAATTCCACAAGGCAGAAGAGAGCTTAGCAACTGCGCTTCTGGTAGCCACTTCTCTGCGTGCTCTCTGCATGTTCCCTGCACAGCTCCCTGCACAGTGGGCCTGCTGAACTAAGTATGCATGGGGTCTAGAAACTAGGCTGGGCTTTCCAGGGTGTGGGTGACTAACCAATGACACAGCTTTCTCCCTACCCACGGCCTTTGCTCTGAAGGTACACAGATGTAGGTCTTCTCTGAGCGCCCAGAATTAGAATGTCTGTTCCTTTGCATGTTGGCAAGGCCTTTTTCCTGTCCCTAGACAGATCAGCCGGCTTGTCCCTGCCCAACTGTCTAATGTGTCTGCAGAGCAAGGAAGAGCATGGAGGCTGAAGGCAGGTAGCCTGGGTTCAAATTCCAGCTGTGCCACTTACTAGCTTTGGGATACTGGATAAGTTACCTTCCCTCTCTGTGCCTCAGTTTCTTTATCTGGAAAAAGGGGCTAATAATAGGGTTGTTATAGGGATTAAAAAGCACTTAGAATAAGGTCTAATGCTTACAGCATTTGCTATTATTAGTACTGGTGGCCCCGTTAAACGCACTTGCCCCTCTTGAGTGGACAGAGATGTCCACTGGGCCTGAAAACCTGCAGTCACCCACCAGCTACAAGCCAAGGAAAAGCAGCTCTCTGCTTTTGCTGCCAACCCCACTGGCCAGCTGGCAGCAAAGAGTACGTTAGCCTAGAGCCAGGGCAGGGTTCTCAGTTCCTAGTGACTAGCTCTAAGACCTAGAATCACAGTCCACTTGCAATTATTTAGTTTTTGTGTGTTTATTCCTTATCTCCACCCACAGCCAGAAGGCAAGGCTGGTGTTCCAGATCTGGAACCAGCCAGAGTTCCATAAAAGTTCACCCGATGATGCTGACTGTCTCATTTGCTGCTTTCCTTCTATATAGCCACAGCAGTGCCCAATACACAAGAAGTCCCCAAACAGATATTATGGGGACTTCATGTGAATTCATTACTATGAATGAATCGATGAATAAAGGTTTTTAGATCTGCTTAACAAGAACATTGGCCAGGTTCGGTGCCTGTTGCACAGTGGTTGTGGCAGGTTCAAACCCAGCCGGGGCCTGCTAAGCAACAATGACAACTGCAACAAAAAATAGCCAGGTGTTATGGTAGGTGCCTATAGTCCCAACTACTTGGGAGGCTGAGGCAAAAGAATCACTTAAGCCCAAGAGTATGAGGTTGCTGTGACACCATGGCACTCTACTGAGGGTGACATAGTGAGATTCTGTCTCTAAATAAATAAATAATACTGGCCAGGCACAGTGGTTCACACCTATAATCCTCACACTCTGGGAGGCCAAGGCAGGTGGATTGCTAGAGTTCAGGAGTTCAAGACCAGTCTGAGCAAGAGCAAGAGAATAGACCCCACCTCTACTAAAAATAGAAAAACTAGCCAGGTGTTATGAGATAAAATAATACTTATCTCATTGAGTTCAGTAGCTGTAGTCCCAGATACTTGAGAGGCTGAGGCAAGAGGATCTATTGATCCCAAGAGTTTGAGGGTGCTGTGAGCTATGACTCCACAGCACTCTACCGAAGGCAAAAGAGTAAGACTCTTGTCTTAAAAACAAAACAAACAAAAAAACCACCCTATAACAACTGCCACCTGCCAGGCCTGAAAGAGACCCAAAAACGATGCTTTCGTCCTCATCCTCAGGTAGCTGGTGATCCAGTTCACCCAGTCACAGAGGTCAGGATATGGGATGTATAAAATGACTTGGGAACAAACACTTCCAGGGTATTTCAGCAACCAGACGAGGGGAGGGGCAGGAGGACAAAAACAGGAGCTGACACCACTCCAGAATTTTCCAGAGAAAACACCAGAGAAGATGCCTCCCTGGCTCTGCCACATGGAACCATAATAAATGTGTGTGTTCCGCTCTTCCGCTCATGCAAACAGACAACAGCAGGCCAAACAAAAGTCAAGTGAGGGGCCCACAGGGTTATCTTTCCAAGCAACATCAACAAGCACAGCAGTGAAATCCTCTCTTCTTTTTTTTTTTGCAGTTCGGCCAAGGCCAGGTTTGAACCTGCCACCTTCAGTATATGGGGCCGGCGCCCTACTTGCTGAGCCACAGGCGCCGCCCCCAAATCCTCTCTTCTCTAAAGGCACCTCCACTGAGTGCGTGGGGACCCAAGACTCAGTCTGGATGTGACACTCCAACAAGCAGTACAGTGATGTACAGAGTTAAGGAATTCATCCTGAGTAGGGAAGCCTAGTATGTATCCTGAGGCTGACCCCATCCAGAGGGATACCTTGGGCAAGGACTTAATAGGAACCTTACTCCTCACTTGTAAAATGGAGCTCCAGATAGGAGCTGCTCCAGAGTTAGGAGACTTTAGTCGAAGGACACATGAGGCCAGGCACAAAGAAGCACTTACACGAGAAGTTCATTAATTCACTCAACAAACACAAAGGGAGCACTAACTACAGGGCAGGCACTGCTCTAGGAGAAATGGCAGTGAAGATAAGGTCCTGCTCTTAAGGGACTTATACTCTGCAGAAGGGAGATGGCGATGGCAAACAAAAGGTGTACTTGAGGGGCAGAAGCCACTGGGAGGGCGACTTCGGAGCAAAGACCTGAGGGAAGTGAAGGAACAGCCTGGAGAGGGAGAGAGAAGACAGATGGCCAGTGCAAAGCCCCTGAAGAGCAAATGTGTCTGGTGCATTCTAGGAACAGTGAAGAAGTCACCAAGTGGGGGGACAGGAAGTGGACGATGAGGCTGAGAGTGACAGGCAGATCACACGTGGCTGTGTGAGTGAGCCATGAGGATGTCTCTGACTCTTCTCCTGAATGGGATGGAGGCACGGAACACTCTGAACAGGGAGGGACCTGAGCTGACTGGGGTGTTCACAGGCTCCACCTGGCTGGGGACAGACTCTGAGGGGTGGGGCAGCAACAGGAGGGTGATGACAGGCTGCTGCTCTAGGCCAGCAGGAGATGAGGACAAACAAAACAGCATGGGGGCCATGAAGGGAGGAGGGGTAAATTTGGGACAATTTCTAAAAGAGATGGTTACCACCAAGCATAGAACATTCTCTGCTGTTATTAAAAGGGAAACCTCCTGATTTCCACTCTCCTAACATAAACGCCCTTTCGCCACCTGCTTGTGCAGCCTAACCCATCATTTACTGGGCAGTGAGGCATCAGGACAGCGGTTGTCAAACTGCAGTGAGCAGGGGCTGGTATTCACCACTGGGCCCCCCCCACCAAGCTAAAGTGGTTGTGACAGCTGTGACAGATAAATCATGTGCCCAAGGTCACACAGGTTGTAAGTGGTAAAGCCAGAGCTGATACCTGGTCTGGGCTCCTAACTGCAGCACTGTTCACTAAGCCCTGTTGCTATACTAACTTCTTTGCCTGGCCTTAGAAACAAAGGAAAGAGATTGTTAATTGCCCCCCAAGCAGCAGGCTCAGTTTGGCTGAACTCTTTTCTAAGACTTTTCCAAAGCAATAAGCTTTCAGCTGATCTACTCTGGGGAAAGAGAAAGAAGGCTTCAGGCACACAGCACCGCTTCACTTTACCCTAACCCTAATTAACCTTTGGGATAAAAAGGAGAACCACATTTTTGTTTGGAAAGCCTGAGAGCCCACCCAACAGGGGTGAAGGGGCTCTTCCCTTGGGCTAAAATCCCTGGGTTTGGGCCTTGAGAAGGCTGATAAGAATGAGGTAGGGGTGAGGCCTCTGGTCTCACTCACCTTGCTTTCTAGATGCCAAAGCCAGTTCCCAACAGCCCTTTTCTCTGAATGCTAGCCAGGGTAGAAGAAAGTGGAGGCTTCAGGGGGCAAACTCAGGGACTACCCACCACATTCTCACCCTTGCTTACCCACCTGAAGCCATGTCAGCCTTCTTCGGTTCCTCCAACTTGCCAAGCTTGTTCCTACCTCAGGACCTTTGCACTTGGTGTTCCTTCTGACACGTACCTTTTATTTTTATTTTATTTTTGGGGGGGGGCAGAGTCTCACTCTGTGCCCTGGGTAGAGTGCCATGATGTCATAGCTCACAGCAACCTCAATCTTCTGAGCTCAAGGGATCCTCTTGCCTTGCCCTCCCAAATAGCTAGGACAACAGGCACTCACCACAATGCCTGGCTAGTTTTTCTATTTTTAGTAGAGATGGCTCTCCCTCTTGCTCAGGCTGGTCTCAAACTCCTGAGCTCAAGCATTCACCTGCCTCAGCCTCCCAAAGTGCTAAGATTATAGGCGTGAGCCACCTCACCTGGCCACCCAGGTACCTTCTTGCCTCAACCCTTTGCATGGCTGGCTCCTTTTCAAACCCTCAAGTCTCAGATCAAATGTCACCTCCTCAGATAGGCTCTTACCACTCACATCACACTATCATGGTTTAGTTTCTTTCTTTTTTTTTTTTTTTTTGGAGACAGTCTCACTGTTGCCTTTGGTAGAGTGCTGTGGCATCACAGCTCATAGAAACCTCAAACTCTTGGGCTTAAGCGAGTCTCTTGCCTCAGCCTCCCAAGTAGCTGGGACTACAGGAACCCGCCACAACGCCCGTCTTTTTTTTTTTTTTTTGTCATTGTTGTAGTTGTCATTGTTGTTTGGCAGGCCTGGGCTGAGTTCGAACGTGCCAGCCCCAGTGCATGTGGCTGGCGCCCTAACAACTGAGCTATAGGCACTGAGCCATCCTGGTTTAGTTTCCTAATAGCACTGCAAATCACTGCTGATAAATATTGTTTACTTTTTGTCTGTCTCCTCTAGGAGACCTTACACGCAGGATGACAGGGACTAGGTCTGTATTGCCTGCTGTGTACTTGGGTCTTAGACCAGTGCTTGGCACAGAGTAAAGACCTTGTAAATATGTGTTGAAGGAATACACGAATTTGTATTTCTAGTCAGGTCAATGAAATGACTATTTTCTTCCTGGGGGCTCATGACGATTACATGCTCTACCTTGCTATAGAGCTGCCTGCATAATAGACATCTGTGGAGTACCAGACCAGCCGCATTCCACAGTAACCTAAAGAACAATAGCAACAGCAATTATGATGATAACAGTAATATGGCTAATGTTTAATGCACACTTGCTCTGTGCCAGGACTTGTGCAAAGAGCTTTTCCAGCTCAAAGCTCACAACTAAGTCCATGATGCAGTAACTCAGTCTTTCCCTCATTTTGCAGAGATGGATACCAAGACTTGAAGAGGATGCACCACTTGCCCAAGGTCACACTTCAGTAAGGATCAAATCCAGCCCTTAACCACTGCCTTGCCCCACCTGGCACAGTTCTGGAGCAGTGCTCCCTGACACTGGCATGAGAGGCACCTGTGAAAGTGACACATTGTTCTCAGGAGACTCAGCCAGGCTACGTCTTTCTCCCAGCTTCTCCCACAAAGCAGACATAGTTCCTCACAACTCCAAAAATTTCCACTCTAATCATGTCTGTCTAAAGAAAGCTTTTCTTTTTTTTAAGAAAGAGTCTCACTATGTCACTCTTGGTAGAGTGCCGTGGCATCACAGCTCACAGCAACCTCAAACTCTTGGGCTTAAACGATTCCCTTGCCTCAGCCTCCCAAGTAGCTGGGACTATAGGCACCCGCTACAACACCTGGCTATTTTTTTGTTGCAGTTGTCATTGTTGTTTAGCAGGCTCGGGCTGGGTTCGAACCTGTCTGCCTCAGTGTATGTGGCCGGCCCCCTGACCACTTAGCTACGGGTAGCGAGCCTTTTCTTTCTTTCTTTTTTTTTTTTGAGACAGAGCCTCAAGCTCTCACCCTGGATAGAGTGCCATGGCATCACAGCTCACAGCAACCTCCAATTCCTGGGTTCAAGCGAGTCTCCTGCCTCCGCTTCCCAAGTAGCTGGGACTACAGGCGCCCGCCACAACGCCCAGTCATTTTTTGGTTGCAGCTGTCATTGTTGTTTGGCGGGCCCCGGCTGGATTCGAAACCGCCAGCTCAGGTGTACGCGGCTGGCGCCTTAGCCCATTGAGCCACAGGCGCCGAGCCATTCTTTTTTTTTTTTTTGAGACAGCCTCGCTCTATTCCCCAGGTTAGAGTGCAGTGACATTTTCACAGCTCACTGCAACCTCCAACTCCTGAGCTAAAGCAATCCTCCTGCCTTAGTCTCCCAAATAGCTGGGACTACAGGTGCACCCACCATTACACCAACTGATTTTTCTATTTTTTGTACAGAAAGGGTCTCACTTCTGTTCAAGCTGGTCTCGAATTCTTGGACTCAAGCCAGCCTCTTGCGATGGCCTCCCAAAGAGCTAGGCGAATCACCACATCCAGCCTTAAGCAACCTTACTGATCAAGGCTAAAATGACAATTACAAATCAGGGCTGAGCAGACTTTTTTTGCTGAAACCACTTCATCTCCCCTGGAACTAAGATTGTCTCTGCACACACTGGAAGCTAAGACTCAGTTACTTTTCACAGTCCATACTACCTAATATACAACTCCTTTATTTATTATTTATTTATTTATTTTGAGACAGAGTCTCTCTCTGTCACCCTGGCTAGAGTGCTGTGGTATCATAGCTCACAACAACCTTAAACTCTTGGGTTCAAGAGACCCTCTTGCTTCAGCCTCCCAAGTAGGTGGGACTACAGGCGCCCACCACAACATCCAGCTAGTTATTCTATTTTTAGTAGAGATGGGGTCTTGCTCCAGCTCAGGCTGGTCTTAAACTCCTGAGCTCAAGCAATCCACTGGCCTTGGCCTCCTAGAGTGCTGGGACTACAGGCGTGAGCCACCGCACCCAGCCAACAGCAGCAACTCTCAAATACATGCCTGTGTGCCAGACGTTTTAAAATTCCAACTCAGGTCACCTTCACAACCACTCCATAGGGTAGGTTTTATTATTGTCCCCACTTCACGGATGAGAAAACTGAGGTCCTAAGAGACCTTGCGCAAGGTCAAGTAAGCAACAGAGCCAGATTTGAACCCCAGGGCATGGCTCCAGGTCTACTTTCAACCACTACCCTCCACTGCCTCTCCCCCAGATTTGGCATCTGCCCAGAAGATATTACAAGTAAGTTCTGTTTAGCTGTTAATTGTGTCACATGAGTCATTTATTTGCTCATTCAGACATGTTTTTAAAATCTATTGCGCAGCCAGGATTGGGCTGAGGGAAGTAGTTACAAGGCCCCCGCCCTGCAAACGTTTCACTTAGGTGGGCTAATGTATGAAAAGGCAGGGGGTTTTTTGTGTTGTTGTTGTTGTTGTTGTTTTGTTTTGTTTTGAGCCGAGTCTCTATCTGTCACTCTGGCTAGAGTGCTGTGGCATCATAGCTTACAGTAACCTCAAACTCTTGGGCTCAAGCAATCCTCCTGCCTCAGCCTTCTGAGTGGCTGGGACTACAGGCACCTGACACAACACCTAGCTAGTTTTTCTATTTTTAGTCAAGATGGGGTCTTGCTCTTGCTCAGCTAGTATTGAACTCTTAGACTCAAACAATCCACCTGTCTTGGCCTCCCAGAGTGCTGGGATTATAAGCGTGAGCCACCATGCCTGGCTGAAAAAGCAGTTTTCACAGAAGAGGCAGAGGAGGTAAAGGCACTATGGTATGTCTGATGAAGAAGCAAGATTCCAGGAAAGCAGCCCTGGGAGGCCATGGAAACCTGTAAAGTGGGTCTTGAATAGCCAGGAGGCATGAGGGGTGGACATCCAATGCCCTTGCCTGCCTGACATCCATCCCTTCTTCTGGCTGCCAAAGGTCATAGTGGGAAAGCCCAGGCTGCCCAGCCTGAGCCTCTCCCCTCTAATGTGCCCCTTCCACAGCCACCTTCACAAGCCCCATTAATAGGAGCACCATAAACTACTGTACAGCCCCTGAGGGCCAGGGTCTTCTGAAAGGGTCCATTATAGAGGAAGCCCCAAAGCAGCGCACAAGGCCTGCAAAAGCTGCGGAGCCTTGAAGAGCAGGGCTTACAGGCAGACTGAAGAGGCTGCCCCTCACCAGCTATGTAACCTCTGACAAGGGACTTAACAGGGCTGGATGGGTCTCCATGTCTGTTATGGGCCCAACACTGTCCTGTTAAGGCTGCTAAGAATTAAAGGAATTAATCTAAGCACTTTGTGATGTCAGCACAGGGTGAGTGCTCTGTCAGTGTCACCTGTTGTTATCTCCAGGTCCTGGACAGCACTAGGCACACAGTAGGCACCCTCTGCCCCAGGAGCCCCAGCTATCTGAAAAGATAAGGACCTAGTCAGAGGGAAGGATGGCCAGGAAGGCCTCTGGGAGCTAATGGGGTTGTCCACTGGGCAAACGGACAGCAGGTAAACAGCCCTGCCCTAAAGAAACCGGTTCTGCAACCTTCCTCGTACTGTGCAAGGCCCAGTCCCCAGAGCCTGCCTCTCGACTTTGATCTAGATTTAATTGCTTCCCTGATTAGATAGATCTGACTCCAGAGGCTTTAGAACAGTGTCCCTCATGAGCTTCTTCCCAGCACTTCAGGCTGGGGTCCAGCTGGCTTGCCACATTCCATGGGTGAGTTTTTGCAAATTGACCACAACTTTGTGGACTCTCACAAAATGCTAGGAGAGCATGATGGCTGGATTGGTAACCAGATTCATGTGCTTAAGAATATTTACTGTGCACACCTGTGATGACGGTATTTATATTCTGTGAAGGGAGACAAGTAGGAAAATTCTCCATTTCCCAGCCATCCTTTAAACTAAAGGTGGCCATATTATTACTTTATATGGCAAATGACTCATAAAGGGAAGTCTGGTGGGGTTGATTAAATAGACGACCATTTGCCCCAGGCAAAGTACCCAGGTACCCAAGTGCTAACTCCACCTTAACCCCTCTGACTGTAAAGAACTTGCTGCTAAGGAAGGGCACTGCTCCCTGAAATGGCAGTGACACTATCATCAATGACATTGAGTCCCCTGAGTCTGCTTACTGCACAGTGGGCCTGCAGACGGAAAGCAGAGAATATGAAGTAATAGGATTAATAACTGCTGGCATCCATTCATGTCCTCTCATGTTATGCCCTCTTTTAAGAGCATTACAAATGTTATTAATAACACGTTTCCTCCTTAGCACAGGACCAAAAAGCAGATATCAGCCTCTTCATTTAGAGATGACAAAAGTCAAATATAGAGAGGGTCAAGTAACTTGCTCAACACAGACAGTAAATGGCAGAGCACCCCAGGTGATCAAGATCCTTAAGCAAACTTTTACCCATGAGCTACACTGATCAAGTATAAGCCCAAGCCAGCCATGTCAAAAGAACCAACATCTTCACTGTCATATCTTTTCTTTTAATTTCAGATTAATATGAGGGTACAAACGATTAGCTTACAATGTTTGAATTTGTTAGGTGAAGTCCCTGCTGTATTTGTGTCCCACCGCTGGAAGGTGTGCCGTATACCCTTACATTATGCCCATTAGGTGGGAGCACACCGATCCCCCTCCCCTCAACTTGAATTGAATTGAGTTTTTCTCTTACATGGACTTGTATTAGATCGTCTACCGGTTTCATATTAGTATTGAGTACGCTGGATATTTGCCTCTCTATTCTTGTGATACTTTACTAAGAAGAATGTGTTTCAACTCCATCCAGATAAATACAAAAGATGTAAGGTCTCCATCTTTTTTATGGCTGAATAGTATTCCATGGTAGACATATATCACAGTTTATTAATCTATTCCTGGATTTGTGGGCATTTACGTTGTTTCCACATCTTGGCAATTGTAAATTGGGCTGTGATAAACAATCTAATGCAAATGTCCTTACAATAAAATGATTTTTTTTTCTTCTGGATCGATGCCTAGTAGTGGGATTGTGGGATCTAGACTATCACATCTTGAGCACTATTGTGGCCAATTTGGAACTGAGCACAGAATGTACATGACCCTCCAAACAAGCCCTGTGGTTGGCACTGTGACTGTGTCTGTTGAGAAGATGAAAGGCAATAGGATTTGGCTAGAAATGACCACAAGAGGCAGGAGGTACAGGCCTGCAAACCCCTGGACACCAGGTCACACCTCTTGGGAACAGCTTACAGGAGACATTCTTTCACTACCAATCAGTCAATAACACACTCTCAAGGACATTCTTGGCTTCTCCCTGGTCATATGTGACAAAGGCCATGTACCCAGCCACAGAGAAAAACAGAGCTTGGAAGGAAACAGAGCAGAACTGCACACCCAAGTGCTCCCAGAATTAAGGCCATGGTCCTTTCCTTTTCTCCTGTGCTTTTTTTTTTTTTTTTTTTTTAATTTAAAGAGACGGGGTCTTGCTCTGTTGTGGACTGGCAGGCAGTGGCACTAGCATAGCTCACTGCAGCCCCAGACTCCTTGTGTTCATGCAATCCCGCCACTTCTACCTCCCTGAGTAGCTGGATCTACAAGCATGCACCACCACACCTGGATAATTTAAAAACAATTTTTTTTATTTTTTATAAATACAGGGTCTCACTATGTATGTATGCCTGGGTTGGAGTGCAGTGGCACAATCATAGCTCACAACTCACTGCATCCTTGAACTCCTGGGCTCAAGCAATCCTCCCAACTTTAGCCTCCCAAGTGTCTGGAACTACAGACGTGCACCACCATACTCAGTTAATTTTTTTTCTCCTCTTTTAAAGACAGGATCTTGCTCTATTTCCCATGCTGATCTTGAACTCTTGGCCTACCTTAAATGATCCCTCTACACTGGCCTCCTGAGCAGCCATGGTCCCTCCCTTGACCATCAAGCCCTTGCTGGACCCTTCAGGCCTTAACTGGCCTCTCCTCCCTTGCTTTAGCCTCATGGGCCTTCTCGGCTTTGGCAGAAGCCACACTTCTCCACACCTTGACACATGCTGTTCCCTCTGCCTATAATGCTCTTCCTCATGCTTCCCCAGCCCAAACATACACCCTTCTCATTGCTTTATTAACTCCTACCCATCCTTCAGTTTTAGCCAGAACACAATTAAAAGATCTCCAGAGTGGCCTGCTAAGTAAAAAAAGCAGAGTGGGGAACAGGCTACCCTTTGTTAGAGAGGAGGGGACAATAAAGATAAATATTCATATTTGCTCATATTTACATAATGAAACCTCAACAGAATACCCAAGAAAAAATATAAATAATTACTTAAGGGGTAGAGGAACAGGTAGGTGGGGGGGGGGGCAGAAGAGAGCAACCTCTCAGATGGATGTCTACACATGCACACAAACAGAATGCATTACAGAAGCGTATCAATGCATGATCTATGCATTTTTTGTGACACAAATAAAAACAAAGAAGGAATGATGGGGCAAAGATCAGAGGAGGCCTATGGGAACAGACCTGATTACATCCATCCGTGGGACTGCCTGATAAGGCCTCACTACCCCAGTGGCCTGTGGATTCCTGAGGGCAGGCCTGGACCTGCTCTGGCTGCCAGCAGGGGCCTGCCATGCAGCTGGAGGCGGAGAAATGCTTGGAGTGAGTGAGTAAGTGGAGGCACCGACAGACCCACCTCCAGCCACACACCTGGGCTTGGCCCACAGCTTGCAGGTGGGCTCTGCTCAGGAAGCAGGGCGGAGGAGAGGGATGGACACAGTCAACATGTAAGAAAAGTACTAAAAGACGTCTCTAACTTATACTGCTGAAATGTACACCGCAGGGACCAGCAAACTTCTGTAAAGGGTCAAACAGTAAATACTGTAGGTTTGGGAGCCACACCGTCTTTGTTGCAACTGCTCACGTCTGCCATTGCAGCATGAAGGCAGCCATGGACAATGCACAACCGAACAAGCAAGGCTGTGTTCCATTAAAACTTTATTTACTGACACTGAAACCTGAAATGAAATTAATTCTCCATGTTATGATATATTCTTTTGATTTTTTCCAGCCTTTCAAAACCCAAAACCCATTCTTAGCTCCTGGGCATACGAAACAGGCAGGGGGCCCTCGGTGCAGTCTGACTACTATGTGCCCATACTCACCTGTTTACACAGAGTTTCTGCAAGGAGACACAGGAAAGAGGTCACAGTGGTTACTTTTGTGGAAAGTGAGTATGGAAGCGAAATTGACTTTTATTTTTAAATATTGTACTAGGTGGAAATTGATAAAAATATATATATATATAGTTTTACGGCTCGGCGCCTGTGGGTCAACGGGCTAAGACGCCAGCCACGTACACCTGAGCTGGTGGGTTCGAATCCAGCCCTGGCCCGCCAAACAATAATGACGGCTGCAACCAAAAAAATGGCCGGGCGTCGTGGCGGGCACCTGTAGTCCCAGCTACTTGGGAGGCGGAGGCAGGAGACTCGCTTGAGCCCAGGAATTGGAGGTTGCTGTGAGCTGTGACAGCTTGAGGCTCTGTCTCAAAAAAAAAAAAAAA
>CAUYRH010088142.1:0-33724 GCA_963574655.1 Perodicticus potto
GGGTTTAGGAAAAGTCTTGCTTAGACGTGGTCCCACTGGGCGATCTGCAGCCTCGGTGGCCTCTCAGAGGTTGCCCTGCCCGGAAAGAGGGACTGGGCTCTTCTGCCCAATGCCAGGCACTGCCCCTGCAGTGGGGGGGAAATCTCCCAGGCATCTCCCACGGAGAGGCTGTGCCACAAAGGATAGTCCTTCCTAGAAAAGAACCAGCATGCGAGCCAGTAGCAGCCAGCACCTGCAGCAGCGGGGTGGGGGGGGGGGTGGACTAAGCAGGGCCCGTTAAGGAGCCTCCCACCTCCCCCTCCCGCTCTTCTTTCTTTCAACAGATTATTAGTCAACCGGTCTTCATGGAATTTAGAGAGAAAGTAAAGAGGCAGGCAGGGAACATGGCAATGAACAAACACAAAATAATTCCAAACTGTGATCATTGCTCCGGTAAAGGGTAACGGGCAAGGGGGGAGAAGCCTATTTTAGATTCAGTAGTTAAAGAAGGCTTCTCGGACCCTCTCGGGTGACCTTTCAGCTCAGCCCCGAGGTGAAGAGAGCGGAGCATCCAGTGGCAGGAACGCAGGGCAGAGGGGAACCCGGGGAGGGCAGGCAGCAAATAAAAGTCCCCTGGAAAGAGGTTTGCATGTTTTAAGAACGTTCCTTTGGAAGGAACTTAGATTTACTTCACCTGCAGTGGGAAACCTTTGAAGGGTTTTTAGCAGGGTACTGATGTCACTGGGATGCTATACAGAAAGACTGAAATTTTAATCAACTATATATGAATTGCAAAAAAAATAAAAATAGCTTCTTTACTTTGCCACATAGATCCCACCTTAAACTTTTCCTAAATTATGGAGAAATTTGACTTTTCAGGGTTCATATCTCAGTCTCTTCCAGTCAAACGGTTGCCTTTCAGGAAAGTGCCAGGATTTGGTTCTTCTCGTCCCCAGTATCTCCTCTGAGGTAGATGAAGGGCCCTGGGCCCATGGAGAGGTCCCAGTGAGGGTCTCAGAGTTCTTTCCAACCTTGGCATCAAGAAGGGCCCTGGGCTCCTCCTGCCACCCCCTGCTGCAGAACACTGTGACTGCGGAGCATACCTGTTGAGCCCAGGGGTGTTCCTCAACCCCTGGCACCCCAGCCCTGCAGACGCACCCTGCCCTTGGTCTTGCTGGTGCTAAATAGTCCCTGGCAGCCTGCCCTTAACTCCCATCCATGGGGTCAGCCTTGCACCACACAGCTGTTCCGTGATTAGTCAGCTTTCCAAAGAGCTCCACCACATTCCTCCACAATCACTGGGAACTTGGGGACACTGTCCACAGAGGGAGCCACGGGTAGACTTTTGTGATTTAATTCCACCTCCTTATGCCATGCCTCCAGTTTTACCCTGAGGTGGCTGTCCCACATTTGTCTGGATGGCACATCGCAAGGCTATCACCTTGTCTAGTCTAAACCAGAATCAAGAAGCCAGGTAAAAGTCTCCCTTTAATCAACCTAACAGAGCAGACTGGGCACACGTTTCACCGTCTCTTTCCTCTAACCTCACCCCAGTTCCCTGGAGGGGAGGAGCTGGCTTTCCTCTTCGTTGCCTGGTGTCGACTCTGCATCACTTTTTCCTTCCTTCAGAAGTGACCACACCATTCTGGCTTACCAGAAGCTGTGGGGGCAGATTGGCCATTTGAGACCCTCCTTTTTTTTTTTTTTTCTGAGACAGTCTCATCACGTCGCCCTCGGAAGAGTGCCGTGGCATCACAGCTCACAGCAACCGCAAACTCTTGAGCTTAAGTGACTCTCTTGCCTCAGTCTCCCAAGTAGCTGGGACTACAGGCGCCCACCACAACATCTGTGTATTTTTTTGTTGTAGTCGTCATTGTTGTTCAGCAGGCTCTGGCCAGATTCGAACCCACCAGCCCCAGAGTATGTGGCCAGAACCCTAACCACTGAGCATAGGCTCTGAGCCTGAGACCCTCCTTTGAGGGGAAAGGAATAATACATTGGTTTCATATTTTCTTTTTTTTCTTTTTTTTTTTTTTTGAGATATAGCCTCAAGCTGTCACCCTGGATAGAGTGCTATGGCATCACAGCTCACAGCAACCTCCAATTCTTGGGCTCAAGAGAGTCTCCTGCCTCCACCTCCCAAGTAGCTGGGACTACAGGCGCCCGCCACAATGCCCGGCCATTTTTTGGTTGCAGCCACCATTGTTGTTTGGCGGGCCCGGGCTGGATTCGAACCCGCCACCTCAGGTGTACGTGGCTGGCGCCTTAGCCCGCTGAGCCACAGGCGCGGAGCCAGTCTCCATCTTTTTAATGGCTGAATAGTATTCCATGGCATACGTATATCATAACTTGTTAATCCATTCCTGGACTGGTGGGCATTTAGGTTATCTCCACCTTTTGGCAATTATAAACTGAGAGCAGCTTTATTTTTTGTATTCCCATATGAGAAACAGCTCATATGTCTTTCAACAGGTGAGTGGTAAATAATCGTGGTTCCATGAAATGCTACTCAGAAACATAAAGGAATAGATTACTGATCTGCAAAAAAGTTGATTGAATGTTAAGGAAATTACACTTAGTGAAAAAAGCCAACATCAGAAGGTTACATGCAGTATGATTCCTTGTATGTCATATTTTTGAGATGACAAAATTCTAGATACAGAGAGCAATGGTTGCCATGGGTTGGGGACGAGTGGAAGGGGTGGGAGAGCAGATGGGAGGTGGATGTAGTTATGCAGGGCGACATTACTTGTGGTGATGAACGTGACTGCAGTATGTATACTCAAACCTGCGGGCGGGATAAAATTGCGTAACACTAGTACACACTCTCACATGCACACACGAGTGTAAGCAGAACTGGGGGACCCTGAATAACACGGGTGGATTGTGTCGCGGTCAGGGTCATGGCTGCGATATCATACTATAGTTTTGCAAAATGCTGTCATTGGGGGAAACTGGACCAAGAGTACATGGGATTGCTCTCTAGTATTTCATAGAACTGCTTGTAAATCTACAAATCACTTAATAAAAAATTTGATAACCCCCCCAAAACAACAGAAAAATGTCACTCAAAATTCCATGACCTTTAAAAAAACTCATATTTCATATTTTGTTACATAAGCACTTTTTTAATGGAAGGTTTATTATTACTTAACTATTTTACACTGTGATGTTACAGTTACATTATTCAACTGAACACATAATTCAGGGTCTTTAATAGTACTTTATCTTAAAGTAACCCTCTATGTTTGTTAAGTTGAAGGAAAAGTATCTGTTAAAGAATATCAAATTTTTTGCAAAATTTCTAGGCGTTTCTTCCCTTTTTCCTTCCTCCTCTCCTTCCCTCCCCTCTCGCCCTTTCTCTCCTCTCTTTTCCTTTCCTTTTTCCTGATCCTTCCCTTTCTTTCCTTTCTTTCTTTCACTAAAATTGACAGCCTGTATGTTGTATCCGTCAGGGTTCAACCAGAGAAACCAGATCAGTAGGCGATTAAGAGATTTGTTGTAAGGAGTTGGTGACTGTGGGGCTGGCCAAGGCAGCCACCAGGAAGAGCCGACTGGGTCTTTAGGGTATTGGGCAAACCTTCTTTCCACGGGCAAAATTTTTTATACAGGGAAACTGCTTTTAAGATCTTTCAACAAATCAAATCAAGCCTAAGAGGATTATGTATGATAATCTTTTTTACTTAAAATTAACTGCTAATAAACTTTAATCACATCTAGGGAATATCTTTATAATAATGCCTAGATTATTATTTGAACAACTCGGGACTGTGGCCTGGTCAAGGTAACAAACAAAACTGTCCCATATGTTTTTGCTGCACAGATGTGAAAATTTCTCTAGGATCTATGTGTATTCAAAGGTAATATTGCCAGGTCATTGATATAATCATTTTTAACTTTATGAGATATTTCATGTTGCTCTGAAAAGTGGCTGAACCGATTTACACACCATTGTCAACTATGTTTGACAACTATGTTACATGTCACAATCCACCCATGTTACAACTATGTAACATGTCACAATCCACCCATGTTATTCAACTATGACAATGGTGTGTAAAAGTTTGTTACCGTACTTTTAAGTTTTGCCAGTGTTTTGAGTGTGATATTGTACTTCTTTGAATATTATTACTACTGAGGTTGGCTTTTCCTTGGGTGCATTGCTATTCTTTTCATTTTTACCTTTTCTTAAAGAGTGCACTTGTGCTTTTTACCTAGCTTCTTCCTATTACTACCTACACCTTTTTTTGGGAGATAAGTTCAGCTTTACTTGTTTAATTGCTTTGTGAGTTGTACAGATGATATTTCTAGAGTTGTAGTGAGGAAAGAGGCCACTTCAGTCCTGGGAGTTCAATGAAGCCTGAGGTAGTTTGAAACAACACTTTTTATTATTGTTATTGTTATTATTATTATTATTATCTGAAGAGTTTTTGTGGGCCTGGGGATTGGGCATGGCTTATCTGGGTCCTCAATTCAGGGTCACACGGCTACAGTTGGGGGCTGGTTAGGTCACCTTTCATCTGGAAGCTCAGCTGTGGAAGAGTCTGCTTCCACTTCCAAACTCATTCTCTTTGTTATCAAGCTTCAATTTCATGCAACTCTAGCTGGCTGTCAGCTGAAGGCCACCTGAGTTCCTAGAAGCCACTCACATCCAAGGGACGTGTTTCATGTCTGTGATAAGTAGGCTTCTCCAACAAAGCCATGCATTTCATCAAGTCAGCAATAAGAACCTCTACATAAGAGAGGGCTCTGTCCCTTCTTTTTTGAAAAAGGGATTTCCACCAAATTAAGTCAGGTACACCAGTATAACTTCCTACTTGATTCACTCAAAATCCATTGATTTCGGACCTTAATGACAACTGCAAATGTATTTTCTGTGTTAGCCATATTCAATCACTAGAAGCAAGTCACAGGCCTTGCTAAAAAGAAATAATGTATCAAGTATGATAGAAATCACAGGAATCCCCTTACCTGGCCCCAGGTCTGTCTGCTAAAGCATCATGTTTTAAGTCTTAGAGCAAGACACACAATGTTAGTTGCTCCCTCTTACCAGGACTGGTTTATGCACTGTTTCCTAGGCATGATAAGTGGAGGATGTTGAGCTATTTTAGAATGAGAGAAAGAGAGAGAGAGATCAGAATTAGATTTATATATGATACTATATTACATAGTCCAGAGTTGTATGCAGTAGCCATGCAGTAACCATGTTTAGTAACTCCCTGATGAAGTTTCAGTGACAGTCATGAAAAGGATGAATTCAAGTATTCCCTAGTGTTTGAGAGCTGCTTTATTCAGATAAACCTGAAAAAAATAATGGGTAAGCATATCCGTCACTGTGAGCTGACAAGGGGCCCAGGCCCCTCGGTGTCCAGCATCATGCGTCTGCTCAGCCAGCTGCGTGAAGATCTCGTCAGGTAAGTACGGGTCTGCAAGAAGCCGTGGGTGCACAATTGCATCCGGGCTAATCAGTCTCCTTCCCTTGAAGTTTATGAAGATCCCTGTCATTCATAACCATGAGAAGCAACAGTTGTACTTGATGTTTGTAAATGCTGTTTCTTTTACCCCCCAGTTGTGGCTCTCTTTAGATTTACTGGAAGATCTTTTTGATTTTCAGGAACAAACTCATTTGTCTCCTGAGAAGAGCATTGGAGGGTCATAATAGACCCAAGTCCAAAACTGATGCACAGAGTTGGTGTCACAGAGCATACAGTGAAAACCATACACTCTCAGAGTGAAATGCTCTCTCCTGCTTGAATTTCCACGCCGCCTGGCTTCGCGCTGACCTTACCGTGTGTTTTGTGATGCCCTGCACTGCAGTCCGAGTCCCAGGATAGTGCAGCCCCGTCTCATACCAAGTTCAGCCTGGGCACTCCCACAGGGGTATGGCCAAAGGACACACGTCGTGGTCCAAGAAGCATCGCTCCCACCTTCCTCTCCTCTCCCTCCCCTCTTTCCAAAGATCTCTGAACACAGCCAATAACGTTCAGTCTGGTCTAAAGGAAAATCAGGACAGAATGTGTATCTCATTGGATATTCAAGGGAGGAAGAGGAGGTGCAATCATTACTTCCTACCACCAGCAGAGGGAAGTATACATCATGTACTTTTCTTAAGGTATTGATAGGCCTAGTGGGCCGAGGCTAACATAGAAAGGTGTCAGGCCTAGGCTATAATGGAAAAATACCAGTTAACTCCTGGCAAATTTCCGGATGCAAACTTTCAAATGAAATGAAATAAGTTTAGTTCACTCCCAAGATAAATGAGAAAGTACTAATTAATTTCTTGCTTCTAGTTTACGCCAAGTTTCTTGCTTGGTTAACTCCCTGGGAAACAGACTGGGAAGTACCAACTGTTCCTGGACTGACTTTTAAATAATACCAAGGGAGGAAAGTACTAAAATTAAGATGTATGGGGGGAAGTTACTGAAACTAAGATGTATAGGGGGAAAATATTAAAACAGAGATATATGACGTATGACTAACTAACCACAAAATTCTGCTTCCGTACAATGCTAGCTTGCTACCCTACCCGGATGCACCTGGACAGCCTGCATGCCACCCGGGATGCAAACCCAGCCTTAAAAACTGGACCCTTTAAGCACTCGGGGCTGCTCTCTGAAACCCATGTTGGGACACTGAGGCAGTCACCGGCTGGCTCTTCAAAAAAAGGACTCTGCTGTAAATTTGGCTTGTTTAGCAGTGTGGTCTTTGCAGAACTCCTGGGCACAACAGTATATAGTTTATTTTCCCAACTTATTAGGGTTTTTCTGCTTAAGATCCTCAAGTGTGTGTGTGTGTTGGTATCGTTGCTGTGTACAGGTGACATTGGGGGCAGGCAGCCGTCTCTTACTCACTACTATCAAGGGTGGCCTGAACATTGAGCTTGAACATGGCAAAGCTCTCCAAATACTATGTAACAGAGTGAGCAAATCATTGTTCACTTAGTGACTATAAAATTACACGAAGTTTTCCTGTGTTTAAGGAAAAGATACAGCTTTCATGTAACACAAAACTCAGAAGCCAAATAAAGTTTGAGCGGGAGGGACAGAACTTTATTTCCATCAGGGATAGCAGAATTGTAAAATATCGTGAACTTACCCCCACAAAAGAAGCACAACACACAAAGGAAGGGAGCAGTAAAGAAATAGCAACTTAACTTTATTTTCCTGAGAGACCAAATCGAAATCTCCATATACTTTGTTTGTTACAACAGAACCATTGAAGAAGTAATGGATATTTAATAACTGTTTGGCAGCTCCTTAGTAAATATTAATTTTTAGAGTTCAGATTCAACAAACATTGTTGATGCCCATAGTTTCTCAGGCAGGGAGCACGTAATCTCATTTAAACCTCTCCATTTCTTTGAAATAAATAGTCTTACCAGTAAGGAAATTGAGCGCCAGTGGGTGTATGTAATTTGCCAAAGGTCACATAGCTAGTGAGTCAGGAAGCCACGTTCAAACCAGGTATAGTTTTAAATAAGTTAATGAATCTTTTGATAAGAAGAGAAAAATAATGAGTTATTTCTGGAAGGTATTCTGAGAAAATTGCTTCAAATAACCTTACTGCTTGGGGTGGCACGTCCAGAGAAACAGAAAAAAATCAAACTATGAGCAAAACCTGGGCTGGCCATTTCTGTTCTGCTATAGCAAAAGCTGGAGAAAGAACAGTTTTACAGAAGCTCCGTGGACTTAGTTGGTTCACGTCTAGCTTTGCTCTAATACTTAAAAAGGGAAGGATGTTCTAATTGTGCTTGTGCCAAAATAAGCAATAAGTAAGGTTTCTCCTGATGTAAGATGGTTGGAAGTCACTGCCCCAGTAGTGACTGCCCCATTTTTCTGCCAGTAAAGCTGGTATTTGATGGTTCTGACATCAAAAGCATAATGAAGGAACACTCCAGGCCTGAGGATGTCGGGGAAGGAGGCAATGCCATTACTGACATTGTAACTGCACCCATTTTCCTGAGCCCAATCTCTGAGAAAGCCTAAATTCTACGTCTCAGATCAAGTAAAAAATACCATTAAAAAATAACATAGAGAGACACCCTGGAGCTTTTTTATAATCATTTTTATCCTTTCTTAATATATCACACATATTTTTTAAACGCAAGTGCTAAAATTTGTTTTACATAGCTACTTTTCAAGAGAATAAACAATCCTTTTTCATTACCCAATCCATAATCTATAAAAATAAGTAAATAGTATTATTTAGAAAGTATAAAAATGTTTACTTTCATTAATTTACAGTATTTTTAACTATGCAGAGATAAAAACTATTTTAAATTTATTTTGACTTTATAAAAAAACTTGTGTAATAATATAACTTCTCATTTTCTTCTTACAGATGATAATCTGGTCTAAGATATGGTTTAACTAATTGTCTCAATAACCTTCTTAACTTAATAGCATACATTGTGATGTGTTGTGATGTGTCTCAAGGGGAAAATGAAGACATGAATCACATAAAGAAATCTTTAAAAGTGAAAGTATAAATTGAGTCAATCTTTGTTTCTCACAGCCTTATATATTTTAAAATAGATTTTTTTTTTAGACAGAGTTTCATGTTGCCTTTGGTAGAGTGCCATGGTGTCACGGCTCATAGCAACCTCAAACTCTTGGGCTTAAGCGATTTTCTTGCCTCAGCCTCCAAAGTAGCTGGGACTACAGGCGCCCACCACAAAGCCCGGCTATTGTTTTGTTGCAGTTGTCATTTTTCCTTTAGCTGACCCGGGCTGGGTTCAAACCACAGCCTTGGTGTATGTGGCCAGCCCTCTACCCACTGAGCTGCAGGCGCCACCTTAAAATAGTTTTTAAGTATTTTATTTACTAAGTTTTTTTAAAATTAAAAATGTAATATGTCCTTATAACAAGTAAACACAATGATGCTAGATTTTCACAAATAAAATAAAATCAGCTCCTATTTTATAACCACTCTTCTGTTGCCTGGTAATCAGTATATAAATGTAGTATGTATTTTCCCACTTTATTCTTGCTCATGAGAGTACAACTATGTGCAATTATAATACTCAGTTTTTTTTTTTTTGTTTGTTTTTTTTTTGAGACAGAGCCTCAAGCTGTCACCCTGGGTAGAGTGCCAACATAACAGCTCACAGCAAGCTCCAATTCCTGGGCTCAAGCGAGTCTCCTCCCTCCACCTCCCAAGTAGCTGGGACTACAGGCGCCCGCCACAACGCCCGGCCATTTTTTGGTTGCAGCCATCATTGTTGTTTGGCGGGCCCGGGCTGGATTCGAACCCGCCAGCTCAGGTGTTCGTGGCTGGCGCCTTAGCTCCTTGAGCCACATGCACCGTGCCTATTTTACTTTATTTTTGAAACAGTTTCATTTTGTCACCCTTGGTAGAGTGCCATGGCATAGCTCACAGCAATCTCAAACTCTTTGGCTCAAGTGATCTCTTGCCTCAGCCTCCGGAGTAGCTGGGGCTATAGGTGCTCCCCATAATGCCTGGCTATTTTAGAGATTGGGTCTTATTACTCTTGGTCAGACTGGTCTTCAACTCCTGAGCTCAAGCAATCCACCTGCCTCAGCCCCCTAAAGTGTTGGGATTACAGGTGTGAGCCACTGTGCCTGGCCTCTTTCTCTGGTTTTAAACTGCCCAGTTTGGGGCACGTTGTTAGGACAATCCTAGGAGACAGATATCATCTCCTGGCCTTAGGGACCTGTTTATCCTGCTCTTATGTTCACTGGGCAGATGACAGGACTGTTAGAAATGAGGGAAAGTCCCAAGTCCTTAAACTTGGCTCTGTTAATCTCCAGAACTGGAGAACAGCGATTTTCTCCCCACTCGAGAGTCATGGTGACTCTATAGAGTTCAAGTTTTTGGACTGGCAGCTGGAGGATGGGATTCTAGGTGACTTTGACCTAGCCATGCATTCAGGGGCCACATGAGGGCCTCAGGAAATGGCCACGTGCCCCAGGACCAGGGCCTGGCATGTGGGAGAGGGACCTGGGTGTCCACCAAGCATGCACCCGAATGATCCAAATGACTTGTTGTAAGTCCTGTGGGCTTCTCAGGTCTGCTGATTGGTCACTTTAACTCCAGGCTTTAATGGTCTCATCCGGAAAATGAGAAAGAAAATATCTACTTCATGGGGTTGTTGGAAAATTTAAAGCAGAAAACATTCATGAAAAGGTTAGACAGGGTCTAAACGATGACAAAGACCTTTTGAAACCCATTTCTGTATAGCTTTGAAGGGTTATTGTAGGTCATGGTAAGGAAAGATGATCTTTGCTCTCAAGCAAAATTAGGTGACTGGATACAAATGTGTGAAATAATTAGGAAGCCACACAATATTAGCAAAGACACTATACTTATAGGGTGTCATGGACTACCTCTGTGGTAGGGTAGATTGACCAAATTTTCCTGGTTTGCCTGAATTTACCATTGGAAGTCCCATGTCCTGTGCAACCTGGGATGATTGGTTACTCTGCATGGAAAAGGCCATTTCACTAGGCATTGAAGGAATTATCCTTTCATCCATTTGTCCATACATTCATTCATTCATTCAATTATTGGGTGCATGCTATGGCCAATCTCTTATGCACTGGTGACCAGGATGGGTGCAGTCTCCACAGCACTAACATGCATGCCTGCATACATTCATCCCCTCATTCAATAAAGCATTGATTATGCACTTACTGTGTGCCAGGCACTTTGGGGAGCAGTGAAGGCAAAGACAAGCAGCATTGTTTGCGTTCTCCATATATTCACATCTAGTGGGGAGGAGAGAGGCAGGGCAACAGGCAACTTCCTCCCATGTAAGAAGGGCTGCTGGGGTGTTGGGTAAGTGGAGAGGCCTTGAGGAAGGAGACAACGGATTCCCAATTGCACCCTTGGGAGGGGTTGGTGGAGAAGCTTCTGGAAAGAGGTGGTGCCTAGCTGACTCAGAAGCAGGTGGTGGTAGGAGGCAGTTGGAAGGAAAGGAAGTGGTGGGGCACGTCAGGCTAGCAATGGCACAGGGGAAGGAGCCGTCCAGATTTGGAAATGACCATTGGGGTCTTGACAGACAAGAAGAGTTCAGACTCTGTGTCCTGGCCTGGTGGCGGGCCAGCCTGTCCTGGCTGGTGGTCAGGACTGAGGACCTGCTGGGACAGGCACTATAGAAAGATGGAAAGGAGGAAAGAGACACTTGCTCAGCTTTGGGAGAGACTAACGTCTGGGGAAACAAGGAGAAGAAATAAAGGCAGGCCTTTCTGACAGACTGGACACTGTCATGGACTTGGGCCCCAGGTTTTAGGACTGCAAAGGGGCCCTGGGTCTTCCTTGATGTTTGGGGCCAATGAAGCACATTACCCCTACTTACTCTATAATTTTTTCTGTCCAGTGATAAAATATTTATTGATCATCTTGGAGAGCCCTTTCTGTACAAAGAGAATTAAGAAGAAAGCCTTGCCCAAAAGGAACTCATGAGACAGTGGTGAAGACAGCTGGGACTCCCCGACCCCAAGACCCACTGCAGTGACTACTTACTCTTTGCCAGATTCTGTGCTAAGCATTTTGCTAACATCAATTCATTACATCAACTAGTTACCATGCACCTACTCTGAGCCTGACACTGTTCCCGGCACAGAAGAATTCAACAAAATAGACAAACATTGGCCCTTATAGAGTTTATGTCCATTCTCTTCCCAAACCCCACATGATGGATTCCATTCAGATCTTCATTTATACAGATGAGGCTCAGAGCAGTGCAGTGACTTTTTCAGGGCTATACAGATTGTGGCAAAGCTGGAATCAGGATGCAGGTATATCTGACTCTAAAGCCCTGGTTATCCTAGCACTCTGGAAAGGCGAGGCAGGAGGATCACTTGAGGCCAGGAGTTCAAGACCAGCCTGGGCAACATAGCAACCCTGTCTCTACCAAAAATAGAAAAATTAGCCACTTGTGGTGGTGTGTGCCTGTAGTCCCAGCTACTCAGAGGTTGAGGCAGGAGGATTGCTTGAGCCCAGGAGTTTGAGGTTGCAGTGTGCTATGATAACATCCATGCCCTCCAGCCTGGGCAATAGATTAAGACTGATCCTGTCTCATAAATAAATAAATAATAAAGTCCTAGTTGTGTACTATGATGTCCTACTGTGTTCTATAAAGGCAAAAGGTTACTTTTTAAGGCTCTGTTGCTGCCCTAAAACGCTTCGCTGTCTGGGCAGTGGGTGTTGACCCCAGAGCTCCTTGGGAGCCAGCCCTGGGCTCTGCTACATTGTCTTCTAGCAGACTAAAGGCAGAAGGTCCAGAGAAATAGGTTAATTTTGAAGCTGGATGGGGAAGGGATGGGGAAGTTTGGAAAAGGCCTCATGGCTGGGTTCTGAGGGTGGGCAGAATTTCAATATTCACTCTACAGATATTTCATAAACTTCTATTTTGTGCCAGACATTATTCTAATAAGCCCCAGGGAGATACAGATGTGGAAAAGATGGATGAGGTCTCTGCTCTCGTGACGTACATGAATTCTATAGGAGGAAGGCAGACAAGAGCTAAGGAAAAAGGTAAATAAACACAGTCATTTCGGATAGCATTAAGTGCCACAGAGAAAACAAAACTGGGCAGAGAGAGAGACAGGTGAGGGGCAGGAGGAAACATGGTGGTCAGGGAAGGCCTCCCTGAGCTGAACCCCAATCTTGAGAAGATGGGGGAAAGGAGGACCCTTCCAGGCAGAGGGAACAGCATGTGGGAGTGCTCAGAGGGGGCAACAAGCGTCTTCTGTGGAAGCAACAGAAAGTCAGGTAGGAGGAAGTGGGAGAGTGGCGGGGATAGGGAAGGTGACATGAGGACAGAGGCGGGCCAGGGTCACATCACACAGAGCCTGACAGAGCTGAAAGGTAAGCAAAGCCCCTCTCATTCTCATTTGACGCTGAGACTCAGAGAAGCCAAACAACCTGTCCCCAGTGCCACAGCTTACTAGCATCAGACCCCCAGGCTCCTAGGAACCAAGACCCCCACGCTTCTGATTTCCTTTTGATCGGACCCAGCTTCCCCTCCTGGGGAGGTGAAGACAGCAGCTCTGCGGGCATCAGAGGGGGACTTTTCAAGGCTCTATTGCCGCCCTAAAACGTTTGGCTGTCTGTGCAGTGGGGTGTTGCCCCCACAGCTCCTCAGGAGCCAGCCCTGGGCTCTGCTACACAGTCTTTACATCTGCCCAGTAATTTCCAGGACTTTCAATTTCCTGATCTAAGAGAATTTTACAGACATGGTGTGCGTGGCTGGCTGTAATAACCGTCTGTTGAATAAATGACCCCTTTTGTCTTGACTTGCAGGTAGTTAAACCTCATGCTGGGAGCAAAGGGTTTGCTTTGCCTGTGACCTGCAGGCTGTCCTCACTCTTGGGGGTTTCAGTTTGTCATTGAGCGAACATGACTAACAGTGTTTATTTAACTCTTTTGGTGTTGGAAACTGCTTAAGCAAAAATATTTGGCGTAAGAAACGCTTCCTGAATGCCACTGTTGTGTCCCCCCTGGGCCAGCACCCCATTTTCCTCTGGGGAGTCGCTGCTCCCTTTCCTCCTCCATGTGTGCTGCTGGTCTTTGAATGATATGAATGTATCCTTCAATGCTAGGCTACCACGTGACTCGGGATCAGCCAATCAGATTTCTCCCAGCCACAGGGACTGGATTGCAGTTGGTCACGTGGTCCGATCAGAACCACTGGACACGGGGTTTCTACAACATCTTTTGGAAAAGGCTACTGTATCTTTTCTGCTGGACTTGAGCATGAGGAAACAGGACAGGACCTTCTGGCAGACATTTCATGGAGATGGAGATGGAAGCAATGTGGAAAAGAGTCCAGATGCTGATCCTATTTGTACCCCTGGATTCAATAGTACAGGAAGCTGTCTGTGATGGTTAATTTTATGAAGTTGCCAAGATATTAAACATTGTTTCTGGGTGTGTCTGTGAAGGTGTTTCTAGATGAGATTAGTATTTGAATTGGTGGACTCACTCGGTAAGAGTAGACTGTCTTCTCCAATGTGGGCATCATCCAATCCATAGAGGGCCAAACAAAATGGGGAGGGAGGAGGAATTCACCCCCCTTTTCTCCCCCTACTGTAATGCTTGAGCTGGGACATCTGACCTTGTCTTCTCCTCCTCCTGGACTAGGATTTACAATCTGAGCTCCCTCCATTCTCTGGTGGATGAACTCAGACTGAACTACACCCTGGCTTTTCCTGGCTTGCTGGTGGTAGATCATGGTACTTCTTAGCTTCCACTGCTGTATTAGCCAATTGCTTGTAAAGTATAATAATGCTGTCTGGAAAGTATCCAGCCATGTACTATGAAGAATAGAGGCATGCACAGCTGAATACATTCCGGACAGCCTTCATACATGTATATAAACGCATATGTGTGCACAAGCAGATGTATATTTAATACATGTATACGTATATATCATATTATCTTGGTTCTGTTTCTCTGGAGAACCCTGGCTAACATTTCACCTATTCTCCAGACTTTTCAGTTGTGTATGCCAGGAAATTCCTCATTTTGCCTAAATGAGCTTGAGTTGGATTACCTCCTACTTGGAATCTAAGGAGTTCTGATAACCCTCATTGCTTAGATTAAGGGTTAGCACACCATGGCTTGCAAGCCAAATCCAATCCATTGCCAGTTTTGGGTTTTTTCTCCTCCTTTAAGAATTTTTTTGAGGAGTAATTTACATAGGATTAAATTTGCCTGTTTAAAATGTACGATTTGATACATTCTAGTAAATAAACATAATCATGCCACCAGCACCAAAATCAATTGTTGGAACACTTCTATCTAGCCCCCAAATTTCCTTCCTGTCCTTTTTTTGCTTAATTGGTAAATGGAATTTTTTTTTTTATATTAAGCCTTGTTGTGTCAACCAGGCAAGAGTGCCATGGCATCAGCCTAGCTTGCAGCAACCTCAAACTCCTGGGTTCAAGTGATCCTTCTGCCTCAACCTCCCAAGAAGTTGAGTCTGCAGGCGTCCACCACAACACTCAATTTTTCTATTTTTTGTAGAGATGGGGTTTCTTTCTTGCTCAAGCTGGTCTTGAACTCCTGACCTCCAGGGATCCCCCCACTTTATCCTTCCAGAATGCTAGGATTACAGGTGTGAGCCACTGTGCCTGGATAGTAAATGGAATTTTTTATAATGGTTTTATTGAGATATGATTCATAAACTGTGCAATTTATCCATTTAAAGTATACAATTCAGTGGTTTTTAGTGAAACCATCACCATGGTCAATTTGAGAATATTTTCATCATTTCAAAAAGACACCTTATGTCCTGATATCCCCCAATCTCAGCCCCGACAACCATTATTCCGCTTTCTGTCTCTATGAATTTGTCTACTCTGGACATTTTATATTAATGGAATTCTACAATCTGTAATGCCTGGCTTCTTTCACTTAGGGCAATCTCAAGATTCATCCATGCTGTAGCCTGTACCAGTACTTCATTCCTTTTTATGGCTGAGTAATATTCCATCCTATGGACAGCTACATTTTGTTTATCCATTCATCTAGTTGATGGGCATGTGGGCTGATTCCACTTTTTGGCTGTTATAAAATAATACTGCCACCAACATTCATGTATAAGTTTTTGTGTACACATACATTTTCAGTAATCAGGTATATACCTAGGGGTAAAAATAGCAAGTCATATGGAACATCTATGTTTAACTATTTGGGGAACTTCCAGGCTGTGTGCGAACTTCCAGCTGCATTTGTCTTTGGCTGCTTTTACACTACAAGAGCAGAATCAAGTAATCACAACAAAGATGATACAAAGCCTAAAATATTTACTATCTCATCCTTTACAGAAAAAAATTTACCAATTCCTGACTGACAGCACTCCTTCAATTTCTTAGAAGAGAAAATTAAGGCCCAGAAAGATTCTATCTCTGCCTAGAGGCACACAGCCAGGACTGGAATCTTTCTGGGCTCAGTTCCTACCTTTATAAAATGGGATACAGTATCACCTTAAAGCATGCGGGGAGACTTAAATAAAGCAAGGGCAGTCAAGTGCTCAGCCCAGGAATAGATAATCATTAAACCCGACACTTCTCTAGAATCCAAGATGCCTGATTCTGGTCTAATGGCCCGCCTACCCCCTAATTTCTCATACAGATGCTTTTTCTGTCAGCCATCTGGATGCAGCTGAGTTACCAGTGTTCATACTGAGTCTTCCTTACTCTGATCTGGAAAGCCTAAGACGTGCATCTTACATTAAAATTAGGTTCACGCATCTGGAAATACCACTCAGCGAGTAGAATGGAGTCCTTTCTTCTCTCCTATGTCCTTTCTCTCGGGTCTCAGGCATGCAGGCACTCTTGGCCTCCAAGCCAGCCCTCTTCCTAGCTCCTTGCTGACAGTGGGTCAGCAAGATTTACACACACATGGCCATGCGCTAGGGGACGGGGCCACAATTTGGCTTTTGGATCACAGGTTCTGTTTGAAGTCAGGCAGGTAGGCTGGGGGGACCCAGCCCTGACACCTGGCTGTGGGACTTTGAGCACGTTGCTTAACCTCTCTTGGCCTCAGGTTCCCTATCTGTAGAGCATGGACAGTCATGTTTACCTCTTAGGGCCACCTGTATTAAATGAGCTAATATAAGGGAAGTCTGTAGCACGGTGCTTGGCCTGGGTCGGTAAATGTGTTCTCCAAAATGTAAGTAAAAGAGTGATCCTCTATGCCACAGCTCTGCAGAGCGCATTCTTACCATTTTGCAATGGGGTCAGGGGCTCAGAGACTCGAAGCGAGCTCCCCAAGGTCACACAGAAAGTAGCGGGCAAAGCTCTCTGCACCTAACTTCCTGAACCATCTCAGGCTAGGTCCCTCCTGTCTTGGGGCCCCTATATACTCATCTGTCCTCATCATTGGACTGATGATCTAGCAGTTCTAGTCTTATGGTCCCTCAGGGTCCATCTCCTGGAAGGGGGCCAGAACAACTTGCTCACCTGTCCTTCCCTGGCCTCCCCACGAGCAGGCAGCACCCCACATCTGTCCCAGAGGCTGCTGGCCCTCCCTGGGCCCTCTGTTTCTCCTTTCTGCTGTTCAAGAGCATCATCTGCTTCCTGAAAACTGACTCATACCAGGAAGAGCTGGCTCTGGATCCTACAGGTGTTTTCACCAGCACCAATCTGACAGTTCTGCAGGGTTCCCTATGAGTTGGAAATGGGGTTTTCTGGCAGGGTCCAGAAGCTTTCATCAACTTAGACTCATGGCAACAATGACTCCTCTTTATAAGCCCTCTCATTTGAGTTAGCTATCCAGGAATTCTGTAAAACACATGGGAAGTGGTCCCTGGTAGGAACTTAGATCTGGATGGTCACTATGCCTGGCATGGGCCATCCCTGCCTTAGTTCCAGCCACCTGCTCCTGCTTGTTATGGCTGATTCCTTCTTCTCTTTCTTGTCTAAGAGTCACCTCCACAGAGAAGCCCTCCTGGATTGCTCATCTAAGTAGCCTAGCTTCCTGTTTGCATCCTTCAAACACTAAACCTAAATAACAACTTTCCACATTCACATTGTTCGTGAACTTGTTGAGTATGGCAGGTTATTATAACCTGCAGGGAGCAGGGCTGCTGTGGAGTTTTTCATCAACCCAGCTGTCAGCATTTAGCCCATAGTAGGTATGCAATGCTTTTCCGGAGAATGAATGAAAGCCTTGTTTGGGGCAGGGAAGCAAGCCCAGGGAAGCTGCTTTTTGGCAGTGAGAACACGCCAAGCTCCTCCAGTCCTCCTGCAAGGAGCTGACTTCATCCTTCTTGTTCCCGTCCTCAACCTTGTCCAGAGGCTACAGGGAGGGAACTGTATGTACAACTATTTTCACAGCTTTTCAGACTTCCGAACAAGCTGCCTTCCCAAGAAAACACATTACACAGAGCCTTTTTTCCTCCCTCCTGCTCAGACAGCCAGTGTCCCAAGGAACGGCCCTTTGTTTACAATAATAAAGCAGGACCCATGGCAACGCATTGTGATGTCATGGGAGTGTGAGGTCATAAATCCTTCCAGGGGAAGAATGACATGGAGTGGACACAATGGATTCAGGGCCACCCCTGGTTTGACAAGGGATTGTCATTTTTCTTATACCAGGTGCTCCATTTCTTTTTAACTTTTTTCTTTTTTCCTTTTTCTCTTTTCTCATCCCCAAAGTTAAAAATAAATAAATAAATAAAAGTTTTAAAAGACTCAGAGTGGAAAGATCTGTTCCAGGAATTTCCTGTTGGCGGATGTCCAGTTAGCGGGGAATGCCAGCACTAATGGGAACAATGCTCGCTCGTCCCGGACCTGCGCTGAGAAAACTTCCCCAGCTCCCCAGTTTCCCGGCTGAAATCTCGCAAAGCCTTGGAGAGTGACTGGGCTGCGGGTTTTCGAGTCCGGATTTCTCTTGCTCTCACTCTTGGTCCGCCCTTCCACTCAGTCCTGCTGCTTCTGGCTCTTTCTCCTTCCCTGGTTTTCTTGTGGAAACTCGATCCTCTGGCGCTCTCTGTGTTTCCCCCGCCCTCTCTGTCTGCCCCCTTCCCTCGCCATCTCAGTTCCCCTTTCTCCGTCCCAGCTGCTATTTTCCTTCATGCTTCTTTCTCCTGTTCAGTCTGTCTGTCCCTCCCAAGCTCTGTCTTGGTAGTAAACAAATTCACATTTTGAACTACAAAAGACTGAAGGGCACACACCCACTGCTGAGGTATGGTGACGTGCAAGCTGAGTGGCGAGGGGTCTCCACACTTCCAGATTGGGGGCTCCCCTCGGCAAGCCACCCTCTACACCGACTCAAAGAACATGCGGATCCTTTAGTCGGGAGCTAGAGGGGTGGTCACTGTGACCCTTGTCTGTCAGGGTGGGCATTTCTTCCTGCCAGCCCCAACCACACCCCGTCTGCCACCAGCAGCCCCCTCCACCACAAGGCAGTGGGGCGGGGCGGTGCTCACTTGGCAAGGGGTGGAAGAGGCTGGGCGGTGGCACTTCCTGTCTTTGGCCACCCCAGGGCCCTTGTCCTGCCTAGAGCCTCCATTTGACAACCCAGATTATCTTCTGCAACTGCTCCCATATTTAATCTAAATCTGAGTTTTTCAAACTGTCTTGCCTTTCTGAGCTGGATGATTCTTTGTTGTGGGTGGCAGTCTTGTGCATTACAAGATGTTTCATAGCATCCCTGTCCTCTGTCCATTAGATGCCACGACAAACCACTCCTCCACCCCACTGTGACAACCAAAGTGTCTCCAGGCAGGGCCACATCCCCCCAGGGGTGGGTAGGAATCACCCCAGTTAAGAAGCACGGGTCTAGCCCATCTTTGCTCTGTTTCCTCCCATCCACGTTCTTTCTTATTACTCTCATTTTCACTCTTTCTGTCCTCCAGGGCCCTGTATCATCATCGTCATTATTATTAATATCATAGCAAACATCATTTATAGGGCTTCGTGCCAGGGATTGGGTGACCTGCTTTCCGTATATATATATTAACAAACTTAGCATCTGCCTCATTGGACTGTTGTGAGGTGACTGGGACAACACGACAGAGCACTTAGCCCAGTACCAAGTGGTTGTTGTCATTACCCTGAGCCTGTGGGTCTTAGTGTCCCCCAAGTTACTCCCTTCCACGCCTCTGCGCTTTTGGACCTGCCCTTCCTGCGGCCTTCCCAGCTCCCACTACCATCACCCCTACCTTGGTCTCAGTGGTCCAACGGTTCCCCAGCCCCGCCTACTGGGGCACGTGACCCCGGTAAGCCAATAAGAGGAAGCCACATCCCTGGCCACAGTAATTGGATGGACGTGTGACTACACTTGGTCCATTGACAATTTTGGAAACCCTGCGGGCTTAAAGGCAAACTCCCATGGGGCTCTTCACAGGTAGCTGCTCTGGCCCCACCTGGGCATTCCACCGGGACCGGGAGATGGGGCAGGCTCATTAAAAAGTGAGCCGTGGTGGGGAGGATTAGGAGGTGAGGGGGATGGCAAAAATCACTAATATGGATGCAACTGCACCTTCTAGAATAAAGAAGTCCAGATGGGCAAATAAGGGTGTGTGTGTGTATGCGGAACCCGTGTGTGAACTAACGTGCGTGGCATGCTGCAGACCATATTTTCATACTAACAGCATGACTTTGGTGCATTAGGCACAGGTCCGAGTACACACACACACTCGTGTGGAGCATTTTAAGTACCACTTCATGCAAAAATCTAAAATCCTAAGTTGGGGACAAATGTGGGGCATGGTGCAGTTAGGCAGCCAATGTTAGAAAAAAACAGTCTTTAGAGTATACAAGGTGCCCTCCACTTGCCCCAGTGGAAATATCGCCCAATATCTGGGGTTCCAGGAAGGCTGAAAAACACCCCCCCACCCCAATCCAACTATTTTCCTGCCACTTTCCACCCTCAACGCCCAGATGGTGCCCGAGATATAATCACCATATAACCCCCCTCAAGGCTGCGAGCCATGAAATAAATTTCAAGCCATGCTATAAACTGTGCTTTTGGATGTCATTGAGCCCTCCCGTGCCAATGACATCACTGTTTCCATGGCAACTAATATAATTAACATGAGAGAAAGTGCAAGGAGAAAGAGAAGGGAAAGAGGGAAAACACTAAGTCCAACCCCAAACAGAGAAAATTACACGGTGGGGGAGGGGGACAGGGGGCCTATAAAATGTTTTACTGCCACTTGTTAGAAAGGCCCAACAGAACTCCACTAACGGCTATGGGGGTAATGAGATCACTTCCAAACTGTATCTCTTGCAAAATACAGAAAGGGCTTTGTCGCCTTCACAGTTTATGGAGTTGAAACAGAGGCGGCTACTCCAGGGAAGGCGGGAACACCTCCACCTCCCTCCCAGTTCAAGGTTCTTATTAAGCAAGGGTCTACTCTACCCAGGACCCAGAGGGACTTAGCAGATCCCGGTTTGGTGCCCCGGGCAGGGTGTTCACATCCCCCTAACAGGCAGGGTGGAAACATGTCCAACCATGAAGCTGAAATGGGCAAAGAGATGGAGCAAGCACTCATATTTCTTTTTAATTTTTTTGTAAGAGATGGGATCTCACTAAGTTGCCCAGGCTGGTCTTGAACTCCTGGCCTCAAGCTATTCTCCCACCTTGGCCACCCAACGTGCTGGGATTACACATGTGAGCTTCTGGCCTAACACTCATACTACTGTGTATAACAATGACACCTCATACCCATGCTGGGCATTCCAATGCGTGAGTCTCATGTGTATTATCTTGATTAAACTTAGCCCTGGGTACCTCGTGTCTTACTTTCATTCAATAGAAGAGCACATTAAGGCTCATCAAGGAAAAAGAACTGGCTTGAGTTGGCCAAGTTGAGTCTTGAACTCAGTTTTGTCTGATAGTGAAGAGCATAGTCTTTACTATCTCCAGTTCTCACCGATTCCACAGCTGTTGGCAAATTTGGGTTGAGCCTGAAGAAATCCATAGTCCAATCTTGGTTTTCATCCTATAAGGCATAAGTTAATTATATAACTCTGGTGTCTTAGTCCATTTTTATGCTGCTGTAACAGAATATTTGAGACTGGATAATTTATAAAGAGCAGATATTTATTTCTTATGGTTCTGGAGACAGGGAAGTCCAAGGTCAAGGGGCCCACTTCTGGTAAGGGTCTTCTTGCTGTGTCAGCCAATGTTGGGAGGTGGAAGGGGGAGAGAGACTGAGAGAGGTTGTGAGAAATAGAAAGGGGGCCAAATCAAGTTTCCAACACAAGGACTTTTGGGGGACATGTTCAAACCATAGGATCTGGTCTATTACAAAAAAAAATTCCCATAGAAGGACTTTCTACAAAATATCTGACCAGTACTCCTCAAAACTGTCATAGATGGGCACAGTAGCTTAAGCCTATAATCTTAGCATTCTGGGAAGCCCAGGCAGGAGGATTCCTTGAGCTCAAGAGCTCAAGACCAGCCTAAGCAAGAGCGAGACCTCGTCTCTACCAAAAATAGAAAAATTAGCTGGGTGTTACGGCAGGTACCTGTAGCCCCAGTCACTCAGGAGGCTGAGGCAGGAGGATTGCTTGAACCCAGGAGTTTGAGATTGCTGTGAGCTAGGCTGACAGTATGACACTCTAGCCTGGGCAACAGAGTGAGACTCTGTCTTAAAAACAAAACAAAAAGCCTTCTTATGGGGATCAAAAACAAGGAAAGTCTGAGGGACTGTCATAGCCAGGAGGACCCTAATGGACATGATGACTAGATGTAATGTGGGATCCTGGACAGGACCCTAGGACAGGAAAAGGGCATTAGGAAAAAACTAAGGAAATCTGTGTAATAAAGTATGGGTTTTAGGTAACAATAAGGTAATCGGTATCAGTTTATTCACTGTGATAAATGCACCAGATTTACATGTGATATTAATTGTAGGAGAGACCTGGGCGTGGGATATATGGAGACTTTCCTGTACTATCCTCACAATTTTTTTGTAAATCTAAAATTATTCTAAAAAAATGAAGTCTATTAAGAAAAGACATCCCGGCTCGGCGCCTGGCTCAACGGGATAAGGCGCCAACCACGTACACCTGAGCTGGCAGGTTCGAATCCAGCCTAGGCCCGCCAAACAACAATGACGGCTGCAATCAAAAAATGGCTGGGTGTTGTGGCAGGCGCCTGTAGTCCCACCTACTTGGGAGGCGGAGGCAGGAGACTTGCTTGAGCCCAGGAATTGGAGGTTGCTATGAGCTGTGATGCCACTACACTCTATCCAGGGTGACAGCTTGAGGCTCTGTCTCAAAAAAAAAAAAGAAAAAAGAAAAAAGAAAAGAAAAGGCAACACAGTGAGAGGGTCACAATGCAGGACTCTAGACACAGGAGATGTGGGTTTGAATCCAGGCTCTGCCACTCCAGCTGTGTGATCTCAGGCAGCTGACTTAACCTCTCTGAGCTATCAAAAGTGGGTGAGAGTAACAGATCCACCATCCTAAAATTGGAGAGATCAGAGTGAGGACTCCAAAAGAAGGTCAGGGAGCCCAGCCAGATAAGTGAGACCGTATTCTGGGCTGGAGACCTACTATGGACACCAACCAGCCAGAGCCTTCTCCACCCACACAGGGGCAACCCTGGGACACAGTGTGCATTTTGAACATATCTACATACAGCAATGATTTAATTTACAGGACCATTCTTTTGAGTTATGGTGACTCCTAATTCAAAATGCCAGAGTTTTCACCTGGTCACAGGTTTTATCATTGGACTTTGAAAAAGATGGTGTGGTTGCAATTTCTCTATGGGGTAGACACATTCAAAGAGAAACGTGTGCAAACCCAGACCCAGGAGCTACAGTATTAGAAGAAATGCTGCCAATGGATTTCTTAACAGTTCTTCAAAAGGAGGAGGTCTCCCCGCTCTGCTCTTCTCCCTTAAAGCGTCCTCATGCCTATGTTGCATGAAAAGTCTTGGCAAGTCTCCTCCTTATAAGGAACTTGTGTTCTGTCCCATCCCAACCTGAGTGCTGGGGTCGGGGTGATCTATGCCTCTCCATCCTAAAGACTCTTTGTAAAGATAAATGGAACCATCTACTGGGTTCTTTCTTGGGCACTTTAGAGAAAAGGGATGCTCACCCACAGCAGAATGTGCCCAGAGCTGTGATGACCTCTGGGATTCTCCTCGTGAGTGCTGCTAGCGGCAGGGTGACAGTCTCACCTCTCAGTTCTGGGCAAAGCAGGACAGTTGATCTCCTTACAGGCAGGCAGGATTTGGTGACTATAGTAATACAATTATCATTAGCATTTATCAATGTGCTCACTGTGTGCTTGGCACACATTAGGCCGTGTAATCTTCACACCCAGCCATTAAGGTGGTTTGTTATTATCTCCATCTCACAGAAGAGGAGAATGAGGCTTAGAAAGGGTAAGTGACTCAGTCAAGGTCAAAAGGGGGGTTAGACTGGGCTGGAGTCAGCTGTGCCTTCTGGGGGAAGGGTGTCCTGTCCCCACTCCCATGATGCCACCTATGGGCTAGCAGCAGCTCTGTGAGCAGAGAGGGGATTCTCACTCAGATTTATGTTCGGTTAGTGACTGGGTTCTTAACCATAGGCCTCTAAACTGCCCATATTATTCTGCAATAAAGCGGCAACCCTACCTTTGGTGTTTTCCATAACCCTGGAACAGTGGGTTGAAACATTTACTAACATTTACTAAATCATATCTTTGGAGCTTCCCAGGAAAGGGGAGCTATTCAAATCCAAGGTGATAATTTTCCTTTGCATGCACAGTATAAGGTCTGCAATTTGGGGCATTTGGTGTGAAGTGTGCAAACACTGGCAGCTGTAAATATAAATGTTGACAAAAATGGCCAGGCCCACTATCAGCAGGGCTCAGACTCACTGGTGGCCTTGGACAGGCTGCAGGTTCAGGATGCAAAAGTCGCCACCGACCCAAACAGTCTGTCTCACTGGCCTACCATGGCCTGAATTTCCCGTATTGGACTTGAATGCCCTCTAAGGCAGGGTGTGGCTGTCTCCTAAAGGCTGCTAAGAAAATGCGTGTTGCCCAGGAAGGATTCTGGTTCCAACCTGGTAGGCAGCTGGGATTGTTTTTAAAAGCAGTCCCATCCAAATTCCTAATTTGGACCCAGAGGCTCGGCAGCTCCATGCTTGCCTGAGCAGCATACTTCCCCTGCCCTCAAAGGAAAGTACTTTGTACATTTATAGAGCCCAGAGAAAGGGAAGGAATTGTTACTCCCTTAATGATTGTTGGTGCTGAATTCCTTGATCACATGTCTCAATATCCCTGCCCCCTTCCCTTCCAATCTGGGGAATTCATACACATGGCATCTGCTTTGCACACAATTGCAGGCGAACGCGTGATAATGCCTATCCATCTCTCTAGCTGCTCTTCCTTCACTGCCTACATTCCTATAATTTCCCCCACCTGCCTGAGTCAGGTTTCTGATACCTGAGATGTCTGGGTGACCAAGTCCAAGTGCACCTCACTGAGGCACACTGGGCATGGGGCAGGGAAGGGTTTGGGGGTGGATTAGCAAGATAGTTAGTTTTGCAGGATGAAGCAGGGTGTCTAAAATGGAGGGAGAACTCCAGGTCAATATGGCCAGGACAATTTTTCCCAGGGATTCATTGGTTGGCTGCCATACCACCATGGGACTTCTACTGGGTGTGGTATGAGACATCCTTACCTAGTAGATGGGGGGATAAAATAATGATACATGGAGTGCACTAGTGCCATGCCTGACACACAGCAAATCACTGTTCCTGTTATTTTGGCTAATAATTTATGCCAGAATGTGTCCTCTCCTGTCCAGTGCTTATAATCACCCTCAAACATTCACAAACCCTCTGAGCGCCCATTATGTACCAGATGCAGTGGGTAACACCCAGATGTGGAAAGAAACTTCCTGATTATGTGCCTGGTGCCAGGCCCTTTTGACTCTCTGAGAACCCTTCTAGGAAGACAGAGTTACTCTTACTTTATAGATTCAGACATTGAGGTGTTGAAACGTTCAGTATCTTGTCTATGGGGCAAGGCTGGGCTTTGAAGCCTGGTGCTGTCTGGGATTGGAGCCCATGGGCTTTCCTCTGTGCTCTGAAGTTTCTCCTACAGAAGACATAGTCCCTACCTGTAAGAAGCGTATAGTTATGGTGGAGAGGATAAATGAGCATGTAGGATAAAGGAGCATAAGTGAGTCAATGGTCCCAAGGAGGGCCAATATGAGCAACATGAGTGCAGGGAAGAGAGATCTCACCGGGGGCTGGAAGGCTTCCAGGAGGTGCCTTAGCTGGACACAGAGGGAGGACTCTGATAGGAGAAAATAGACAGGACACACCTAGAGAGGGCAGGGAGAATTCAGGTGCCAATGAGGCTTGGGGACAAGAGTTGAGAGAGATGCAATTTGGATGGCGGCCTGACTACAAAGTAACCAAAGAAGGCTAGGCTTTGTTCTGTGGGCACTGGGACACCCTTATTGATATTTTAAGGAAGAAAGTGACAAGAAAGCAGTGTCTTAATCCCAATTGTGTATCATCAGGATAATTACAAATGTGTCTACTATCACCTTTCATTAATGCAGTTCTTTACCAGGCACTGTTCTGAGCCCGGTGAGACCTTATTTTATTAATGACACTTTGTGGGAGGTTTTAGAATCATCCCCATTTCCAGTGTCCATCCCTCTACTTCTATATGTTGGGATCAGGTGAACATCTTCTGTGAGATGGATGTGAACGGTGGGGAGCCGCCAGAGGGTGCAGACTGTTGAATAGCTTCCTCCCGAAATTCACATCTACCCAGAACAACAGAATGTAACCTTACTTGGAAAGAGAGTTTTTGCAGATGCAATTAATTAAAGATCTCAAGATGAATCTAGGGTGGGCCCTAAATTTAATGACTGGTATCCTTCAAAGAAGAAAAATGACACAGAGACAAAAGGAAAGAAAGACAAAGTGATCGTGAAGCACAGATGGGAGAGATGTGGCTATAAGCCAGCCGAGGCGTGCCGACAGTCACCAAGAGACAGAGAGAGGCTTGGGACTTGTCCTTCCTCAGAGCCTCCAGAAGAAACCAACCCTGATTTTGGACTTCCCCGCCTCCAGCACCATGAGGAATAAAATCCTGTTGTTGTTTGTAGTCAGGCCTCCATCCAAATTGCATCTCTCTCAACTCTTGTCCCCAAGCCTCATTGGCACCTGAATTCTCCCTGCCCTCTCTAGGTGTGTCCTGTCTATTTTCTCCTCCCTCTGTGTCCACCTGATTTGTAGCACAGGCAGTCCCCAAGTTACAAACATCCGACTTACATACAACTTGAACTTATAAATGGAGGCCATGACAGTAAGTCCCTGAGTTACAAACATCCAACTCATGTACTACTGGCACTTAAGAATGGAGGCTTTTATTACAGGTAATAGATTAATGTACCTGTCTGACTTACATACAAATTTAACTTAAGAACAAACATCCAGAGCCAATCTCGTTCCTAAGCCAAGTCCTGCCTGTACTTTATTATGTCAGCCCTAGGAAAATCAGACCTATGCTGGGCATTCAGGCCTGGTGAAGGTCCTTGGTCTGGTGCCTGAGGATAGAGACCATGGCTGGATGCTAGTTAGGTGGCCTTGCTTCGGTTGAGAGCAGAAAGCACCCTTGAGTATATGTGCTCAGGGCCCCGAGTGATGACCAGCACACAGTGGGTGTTCTGCTTGTGTTCACAGGAATGGAAATTGCCTGCTACTAGGTACTAAGTCCTACTAGATGTCTGCTACTAAGAATGGGAGTGTGAAGGTCCTGGAGATTGAAGCTCATGGGAGGAGGGAAATGAGGGAAGGTAAAAAGTCTGGGTCAGGGTTTGGAGGCCAGGAGGCAAGTAGAGACTGTCCTCTCTTCTCTCTGTTTAGCCATCAGTCAGGGGTTGGTTGCTTTGCAGTTTCACTCGCACATTTCACAAATAACTTAAACCTGCCTCTTTCTCCAGTACAGAGAACTGGAGATAATTCCATGGTAATCCCAGGTGATAATTCTAAGTGCTAGTCTATTGACATCATACTTTCATATTCTTGTCATTCACCCCCAAATCCATACAACTTTCACCACAAGAAGTCCTAGATGGTCCCTGGGACTCGGAAGGGTTGAGGAACATATTTGTCGTTCATTCAAAAAAATTCTCATCTCTTTTAGCACAGAAGAGAGATAACAGATATTTTTCAGACAGGCCAATATTTTTTAATGAAAAGGAAATTAAAGAACAGGGAATGATGTACATTTCTTATGGTGGGAGTGGGAGTCTTATTCCTTGCCCATCCCAAAATAGCCTGACCGAAGGCAATATTTGCATTGTGCTGAGGGTCAGCTACTCTGGGGACTGAGGCCCAGCCTTGCCCGGGGAAGGGAGCAAGGGGCCGGAGTTTTTAGATTTACTGCATTAATGCTTCTCTGGTTTCCGTGGAGTGGCCACTGGAGAGGCTTGGCTGCAGATGTAAGAAACATGCAGAAACGCAGTATCAATAACTAAATATAACTCACATCTGAAATGCCTTTCACCACACCCGGAGTGCTTTCCAAATATATTATCTCATTAAATCTACGAACAAGATGAAGGAGGCAGGGTCCTCACCCCCTCCTCCACCATGGGGAAAGGAAGATTCTAAGCCCACATCTTGTGATAGCAGGTGGCAGGTCCCTTTCATTGCACCTATGCTCTTCTGCATTGGCTTCCTGGAGGACCTGCATTCTGTGGGGGTGCTCTGGGGGCAGACAGTGGAGAAGGGGCTATGTTAGTTAAGGCACTGCTAACTGCTGTAACAAACTGACCCCCAAACATCTCTGACTTAATAGACATTTATTTCTCACTATCTGCAATCCAAACTGGGTGTGCCTGTTTGTCTGGTAGCCTTAAACACATAGGGACCCCTTCCAGCCTGCTGCTCTGCTCTCCCCACAGCCACCTAAAAGCTTGCATTTAGTCCACAGATGGGGCCAGTTTTTATAGGCCAGGCGTGGAAATGCCCCCACCTTCACTTCTGCCCACATTCATTGGGTAGAGGTGGTCACATGACCACACCTACTTGCAAAGGGGCAGGGGAAATGTAGTCCAGGTCTGTTTGGGTGAGTAGGGGTGGGGGGTGGTAGTCAAGGAATGAATATGTTGAAGGAAAAGCTAGCCAGTATGCTTCATTCATGGGACCCTCTACTCTTACCTCCTACTCCAAGCAGGACAACTCTGACTTTATTCTTTTTCTTTTTTTTTAAAGAGTCACTCTATCACCCAGGCTGGAGCATAGTGGTATGATCATAGCTCACTGCAACCTTGAACTCAGACTCCTACCTCAGCTTCCCAAACAGCTGGGACTATAGGCATGTGCTACCATGCCTAGTTAATTTTATTTTTATTTCAGGTAAATATGAGAGTATGTACACTTTGGTTACTTTATTTGCATTTGTAAGGTAAAGTCCAAAGTGTGCCATCTGCCCCCTACATTGTACCTGATGGGTGGGATGCTTAGTTAACTTTTAAATTTTTTATAGACAAGGAGTGTCCTTGTGTTTCTCAGGCTGGTTCCACGCTCCTGGCCTCGTGTGATCCTCTCACCTTGGCCTCACACAGTGCTGGGATTACAGGCATAGCCCTGTCTATTTTATATATTTCATTTTGTATAAGATTTATTTTGAAAAAAAGATATTCTCTCCCCCCACCTAGGACTTCATAAAAGATTTGTCAAGGTTCTGAACCGGTGATCCTCAGACAAGGCTAATTGTCTGATCACTGGGCGAGGTTGTGAAAAAGAGATTCATGGACTGTTCCCTTGGCAGTTCTGATTGTGTAAATACGAGGTTCTCTGTATCTACGCCGAGCTTCTTCATCTGTCTTCGTGAATTCATGAACAGACTGGTGAAGGATGGAGACAGCAGATGATTGTGGTGAGTGAAAGATGGGATAGCAAGAATGAGATCCAGCAATTCCACTCTGAAGTTATGTTCTACAGAAGCTCTTACCCGTGTGGACCTGCAGACACACAGAACAACACCCCACTGAAATGACTGTTGTTACGGTTTGAATATTTGTGTCCCCTCCAAAATTCACATTGAAACTTAATCCCCAGTGCTGTAGTCAGTATTAAGAGGTGGGGACTTCAGGAGGTACTTAGGCCACAAGGCTCTCAAGGACAGGAGAGCACTTTATAAAAGAGCTGAACTAGGCAGGCCCTTTTTCCTGTCTCCCCCCTACCATGGGAAGATACAGCAACAAGGGGCCATCTTGGAAACAGAGTCTGGGTTCTCACTAGACACTGAACCTACTGTTGCTGTGTTCTTGGACTTTCCAGCCTCCATAACTGCGAGAAGTAAATTTCTGTTATTTATGAATTACCCAGTCTTAAGTATTTTGTTACAGCAGCACAAATGGATCAAGACTGTTGCCAAAACCTGGGCATGACCCAGTGTTTGTCAATAGTAGACGGGATAAACTGATGTATGTTCATACAACGGGATACAGTAAGGCAATGAAAGCAAATGAACTACAGCTATACACAAGACAGTATGTTTGAACTTCACAAATATTTTGTTAAGTACAAAGAAACACGAAAAAAATGTATGTATGAGTCCATTCACATAAAGTTCTCAATCAGGCAAAACAAATCAAATAGGTTAGGGGTATAAACATATGTGGCAAAACAAGTAGAAATAAATATCTGAAGAGTTAAGATGAGAAATGTCTCTGGGAGAGACACACACGTAAAAGACCCCTGAGGTTCTGGCTGTGTTCTATTTCTTTGCTGAGGTGGTCAATACATGAGTGTTCGGTTTATGATTATTTTCCTACAGACGTAAATGTCTCATGTTGCCAGGCGAGGTGGCTCACTCCTGTCATCCCAGCACTTGGGAGGCCGAGGAGGGTGGATTGCCTGAGCTCACAGGTTTGAGACCAGCCTGAGCCAGAGTGAGACCTCGTCTCTAAAAATAGCCAGGGGCGGGCAGCGCCTGTGGTTCAAGGAGTAGGGTGCTGGCCCCATATGCTGGAGGTGGCAGGTTCAAACCTGGCCCAGGCCAAAAACTGCAACAAGAACAACAAAAAAAAGTTAAAAATAGCCTGGTGTTGTGGTGGGCACCTGTACTCCCAGCTACTTGGGAGGCTGAGGCAAGAGAATTGCTTGAGGTTGCTGTGAACTGTGAGGTCACAGCACTCTACCAAGAGTGACCAAGTGAGACTCTGTCTAAAAAAAACTGTCTCATGCCCCTTTCTATGTGCATGTGATCTCTCTCAGCAAAAGAATATGGAGAGAAGGGTCCATCTGTTGTTTCATGGGGTTTGTGCAACATCCCCAAATCAAGATAACAGGCTTTGGGATCGTGAAGTTCCAAGTTCAAGCTTCAGCTCTGTCCCTATTAGCTGTGTATTCTTGGACCAATTGCTTAGCCTTTGAGTTTCTTGATTTTTTTCCTATCTATAGCAGAGATGAAATCCTTCCTCAAAGAAGAAAATGTAAGAAATGTTTATCCTTCCTTGTAGGAAAAGGTAGAAACTGTGTTTAGCACAGGAGCTAACACATAGTAGGTGATTAATAAATTGTAGCCTCCACCTCAGCCAAACAAATTTACCTGATGTGCATGGCTGGATCTGAGACAGCAGACACTGAGGACATTGCGGCCTTCCTCTTTGTGCTGGTGTCACTCTTGTCTCTGTTCCTGCTTTTCCTGCTCACTTCCTTCCAGTTAATGTCCCTTGGCTGTATTTTCCAGAGCCCCATGAGCCACTTTAGATGACTGAGGAAGGAGGCACAGACACACAGACACACTGTCATTCACTCTGCCATATTGTCTGGTCCAGATTGAGAGGTGAGGATCAGGGATGAAGTTGGCGGGAGTTCTCAGGTGCCATGAGATCCTTTCACACCAGTGCAACCATCGGGTGAGAGCACAAGGAGTGTCACAGACGGCTCACAGCCTTATTCCTAGCCGGCCTGCCTCGCCCGGGGGGCAACAATATTCCTTTTTCTCTTGGCTCTTTTGGAGTCTTCTCAGTTCAACCCAACACTGCCCCCAAAGTCATACTCCTTTCAACTTTAGCACCAGGCAACAATTCTGTCCCAGTTTGCAAATGGTTAGAAAATCATAACACATGTCAGTGATGAAAGTGTGTCTTGCCTGACATGGGCATGTGTATCCTTAAGGCCTGGGGGCCTTCAGGTTCATAGACACGGGGCATTTGTTAAAGGGGAGAAAAGATTCTCCAGAAGTTGTCTTGCTATCCTGATCGCAAAGTCCATTCCCCAGGGACAGCCTTGCCTACCTATACTCAACTAAAGGGCCTCTTTGCAAACGTTCTGGGGACAGGAGAAGCCACATATCCCAAATACAGAATTTCCCTGAAGGACTCCCAGGGGATATTCAAGGCTATTACATGAATGCATCATTCTGTGGTCACGTACATTTTGAAAATACCTGGTTAAACACAGTTTAAAAGATGCCTTTCATGCAGGACTTCTCAGAGCATTTAACATACTAATGTACTTAAGCGAATCCAGGGGAGGACTAGAAATGCAGCATTTTCCAGATTTACCACAAAGTTTCTTGTGAGACTGGTGCTTCCCAGAACAAACTTGGGGGAAATTCCGCTGTGGCTGGAATTTCAGGTTGACAGCATAGGACATAAGGAACATGTGAAACTATACTAAATGTAGAATATAAATGTCTTAACACAATAACTAAGAAAATGCAGTGAAGGCGCTGTTAACCAGTTTGATGAAAATATTTCACATTGTATATAAAACCAGCACATGTGTACATGATTGCATTAATGTACACAGCTATGATTTAAAAAAAAAAAAAAAGATTCTTATTTTCACTGAGCCCACTGAAGAAATGTCCCTGACGAGGGAAGATGAGTCAGAGAGCCCCCTGGTCTCTGCTTGCCTTGCTCTACCCAGAAGCAAAATGGGTGCAGAGCCATTAACACCGAGGCTGTCAAGAGAGTTGATTACACTCTGTGTAATCACAAAGTGACCCTGGAAGGAGACATCATTATTATCATCAAGCATACATAATAGTGGGCAGCTTCGCAGCATCGTGTAATTTCTGGATGACAAAAAGGGTTCCCATTAGGTCATCTAATTGGTTCCTTTGGTTGGAACAGGAAGGTCCTGGCTGATCTAATCACACCCTTGGCTTTGCAGGCACACCTTCCTCTACGGAGCTCAAAGGTTTCACTCTCATTAGGGTTGAGAGCGTTCCTGGAGGGGATGGGAGCAGGGAGGGATGGCTTCCTCAGTTGCAAAACCTATTCATTCTTTCAAGTTACAAGGCAACCCTTACTGGTTGAAACAGTTAATAGCACCTCACAGTGGGACTTACTACAGCAATGTTCAGAGTCTGTGCTTTGGATGGCACTTCAAGAGGACATCCCTATTCCCTTCCTTGGCAGCGAAGACTGATGCCTGGTCCCTACCTTGCCAGCAGCTCAAGATATGCTGACCAGGGTCCCTTTGAAGACACACAAGGAGCCAAGGAGGCTCCCAATTCTCACCTGCTTGGCTCTGCACAGTGGCTCATGCCTATAATCCTAGCACTCTGGGAGGCTGAGGGGGGTGGATCGCCTGAACTCAGGAGTTTGAGAGACCAGCCTGAGCAGGAGTGAGGCCCTATCTCTACTAAAAATAGAAACACTAGCCAGGTGTTGTGGCAGGTGCTGATAGTCCCAGCTACTCGGGAAGCAGAGGCGAGAGGATCTCTTGAGTCAAGAGTTTGAGGTTTCTGTGAGGTATGACACCATCGCATTCTACCCAGGAAATAAATAAGTACAATATAAATAAATAAATGAATCCTCACCTACTCCATCTGGCACTGCAGAGGCAGCTGTGGACACTCTAACTGCTGGTGCACACTTGGTATTGGAAAGCAGTAGAGTTTCCAGCACTTACTAGCCATGCAGTGTGGGGCCAGTCTTTGAACCTTTGTGAGCCTCGGGGTCTCCTCTGTGAAATGGGGCAGTCATAGGACCTACCTCACTCTGTCAACAGTACGAGTCAGCAGGGTGGCTCAGTGGGCTCCACAGGAAGTGGTCAGTAATGGAGGTAATCATCACGGGTCTAGAAGAAGCCTGGGCATAGAGAGATTTTGTGCTGGAAAGACCTCTGTGACCACTGAGGGCTGTTCAGGGAGGCTGATGGTGTTGAATTTAAGGGAGAGGTTAGGTTCACATGTAAGCACGTAAGGCAAAAATGCATGGGTTCAAATTACCCTGGGAAATTCCCTGCCCAGAGAGTAGGGTGTACACACATACGGCATTGGGTAGAAAACATTCAGGTTTGAGAACCTCTGAGTCAGACCATAGAAAGGGG
>CAUYRH010088145.1:0-33155 GCA_963574655.1 Perodicticus potto
CAATCAGGTTGATGAAAATATCTCTGATTGTATCTGAAGCCCGTACACTGTACCCCATGATTGAATTATTGTACACAGCTATGATTCAATAAAAAATAAATAAATAAATAAATAAATAAATAAATAAATAAATAAATAAAAGAAGATGATCATGATCTGGAGTTCCATACCCCACATTACCTTGTATTCTAGCAAAGCTAGGAGAGTCCATGCAGCTCTGAAACCAGGCAGGCTGCAGCTCTGAAACCAGGCAGGCCACAGCAGGAGATGAATGACATCCCTTCAGCAGCTTCAGAGCCTGGCATGAAAGCATAGAGGCATGAGGGACGCTGGCTGCCACCCTGCCAGAACCCCACATATGCCATAGGGGCAACAGGAAATTTGCTCCTTCCCCCAAAACTTTGCTGAAAGTTCAACTCACAGTTAAGGCAGATCAATAAGAGAAAGGGCATATTTACCAGGAGCAGAGAGCGAATCATAGAGTGATAACCCGGTTTTCCAAAGGGGCTTAGATATCTTCATACAGGCCTCTTAGAGAGGAGGGCCATTGAGGAGCACATGGCCTAACAGTGAGTGGCTGAGGAGGTTGCTACAAAGGACTAATGTGTATGGGAGGAACAGATTCAACCTGGAGGATAGGTGTTTATGACCCACATAATTTGGGCCTGGTGTACCTACATTCCTGACCTTCATTCCTGAAATATTCTGAGGTAACAGAAGAGGAAGGGGGAGGTATCTGCTTTGATGTTCTGACCAGGCCAGTCTGGTTTATCCCAACAGAAGGAAGGTCCCTCCCATGTTTGTTGACATTGAATGGTCTTCAATTCAAAGCATCCTTTATACCAGGGACTCATACCCCAGGGTGAAATTTCTTAGCTCCTTCAATCCCCCTCTCCTCTCAGCACCCACCCCTTAGCCTGCTGCCTTCCCCACTGCATTACTCTCTGCTCTGAAGTACCAGACACAGGGAGACCATCTTCAGACTCCCTTTCCATCCAGCCTCTCTGGCCTGCAGGATGCTAAGAAGCAAACACACATCTCTCTTTATGCTGGAAGAATTGGACGTAATGTTTACGTGAAGCACACTTGGACAGTTTGACAGAAATACAGTGCTTGAACATGGTGTCCTCTTTGATTTATCTTCACAAAGACTCTCAGAGAGAGAGAGAGGTTGCGGAGGTCCTTTTTACAGAGGAGGAAATGCAGAATTAGGTAAGTAAATTAATAGGAAAGAGAAAAGTTGGACTTCCCAGAGCAATTCCTCCTTCCTGCCCTGTACCCTGGGGACATTCCCATAAGGGCCATTTTACAGGGCTGAACCCCCAAAAGTGGTAATCCTATGGCTTTTGTCTGCATAAAACACTAAGTAACTTTGCACACTATGAAAGCATTCATTTAATTTGTATCTCTATTTTACTTCATTGCAATTTAAATTTTTGTTTCTGATGTCCTTTTACGTGTTAGTCTAACATGGCATTTGGTCCTAGAAATGAGACACTATGAATTATGCCCACTACCCAGAATTGCATCCAAATAGCAAACTTGGGATATGATTTAGAAAGAAGCTATAGCTTTACCTTCAAAATAATAATTACAAATAAAAATGTTTTTAAAAATGCAAGAAAAAAATTCCAGAGTAAGTTTGCTAGCCTAAGCATGACTCTAGTAGACCTCTTAGCCAGAAGAGACCAAGAAACTTTTAGTGACCATCCTCCAACACCAGAGTGTTTACCAGGTGACCTTATCCCACACAAAGACAACTGCATGGACTGTGAGCACAGGGCACTGCGCATGAGCTCACATGTGACTCCTTATTCTAGAAAGCACTCTCAGTAAAGACACAGAGCTCAGACTGTCTTCTGGCTCCCCATCTCCCCAAATCCATTCAGAGAACGGGGTAATCAAATGTAGGGCCAGCACTTAGGGGATACATTTGGGGCTATGCTCCAAGTTCAGTGCAATGCTCAAACAACCTGTTAATGATCATTAAGTGAAGAAGCGAACAACCAACCCTGAACTCAGAAACTCTTAGAGAACTTAAAAATATACCCTTAGGAATGAGGGATTTCAAAAAACCTTTGGAGGCAGGACCTCTGCAGGCACCCGAGAGACAAATACAGCCACAGTCTGCTGGGATGAAAGATGCCCCGCAGAGCATGTGCACTGGCTAAAGGCAGGAGCCTGCAGTGCGACTTTCCAGTGGACTGGAGCAGGGAGGCTTAATGAGTTAATGTTTTCAAGAGCTTTCTGAGCTCTCTGATGGCAGCAGCTGCATCACTACAAAGCAGCCTTTCATCTCCAGTGCTGATAGTCTCTCTTCCCACCCCCTCCATGCAGCTCCTGCCAACCCACCTCAGCAAGACCACCCCATCCCAGAGGAGAGGGAAGGAGGCAGCTCACACAGGACGGGCCCTGGGAGCCTCTGGTCCTTTCTGTCTCTGCCTCATGCACTTTGGCTAATTTTGCACAAACAGCATCCTTGGAAGCACATGTGACCTGCTGCAATGCTCTGAGCCACCTGAAGAAGCAGAGAAACCCTTCTGCTGGAAAATAAATGCAGACAGATTCTAATCAACAGGAAGAGCTCAATTAGAGCCAGGTTCAGCAGCTTCAAAGGTGCTGCAATTTTCTCCCTGGCTTATCCCACTCAGCCAGGAGTTGCTGAGTCCCAGGGAGGTGTATGTTATGTCTAGTACAGAGGCAATTATCATGTTCACCACCACCTAAAATGCCCCTTCAAGGCACACTCCAGTCACCACCAGCCGTTCTTTAACCACTGTAAGGTGACCAACCCTCCTGGTTTGCCCACAACTAAAGCATTTTCTAAGGCAGGAAATTTCCATTACCAATACCAGGGATGGCCCAGACACATCCAAGTGACCTGGTCACTCACCTCCAGCCCACAGCATCCCTCACTCTGTGTATCTTAATGATCCTTGGACACCTACTGTGAGATAGATGGGCCTTCTCAGTAGGAGTTTCCCCACCTGCAAAGTTTCTTGTTCTACATCCTGCACTCGCCCATGAGGCCAGTAGCACAGAGCACTGTCCATGTGTGTCACTGGAAAATGCTCAGACATTGTCATGGGAACATTCAGTTAAGAGACTTAGACATTAAGGAACACTTCTGAAGTTAACTCTAAGCATGTAAGCATAGCCGTATAATCCCTTTTCTCAAACGAGGAAACATTCACACACGGGTCATTCACATGTCAAGCTCACATGACCAGTAGATGGTAGAGGTCAGGAAGAAAGATTTTCCATACAACTCTAGATAGTTAAGCCTCAGCCTTCTGAAACGTGTCCACCCCACAATAATGTCACAACTGTGCGGAAGTCAGATCCAAGATGAGCAAATCTGTGTCTAGATTTGAATGTGAATCAGACACCATCATTCGTACAGAATGCCAGGAACAGTCTACGGCCATACCACGCTGAACATGCCCAACCTTGTCAGAACACCAGAAACAATGGTAAGAACTAGTGCAGGGCACAGCCCTCAGCCCGTTGTTCTCAGCATAGTGTGGAGGTCCTACACCTACTGTATACCTCCCCTTACACCAGTCACCAATGGTTAATACCAGGACCACATTAGAATCCCCCCACCAACCAGGGTGTTTTTAAACATCATGTGTGCCTGGACTGACTTCAGAACTTTAACTCAGCACCCAGGGGGACAGCAGGGTGGGGCAGGGCTAAATATAAGCATTCTTTCTGAAGTGCACCCAAGTGATGCTAATATGCATCCCAGTGCTGGGAAACACCAACACTCTAGTTCTGTGTTCCTTATGATACTGGTACAGAAAAGGAACCCAAAGCGCCCACAAGCAGTAACGGGAGACTCAGACTTACATGGCCCCACACCCAACCCCAAGAGTGACGAGCCTTCAATGATGCCACCTCTAGGTCCTGCGGAAGTTGTCTTTAGAATCCGTAGAGGCAAAACTGTGGGTCACACCAAGTATTCGGACGTTCCCACAAACTCTATAATGGCATCTTCTAGAGCAGCTGTTCTCAACCTGTGTATCGCGACCCACAAGAACTGTATTAAAGGGCTGCAGCATTAGGAAGGTTGAGGACCACTGTTCTAGAGCCTCCTATAATCCTGCCACTCTCTATATCCTCCCTATCTTCAAAAACTGGCTGTGGAAAGACCCAATGTCTTTTTAAAGCCTTCTAGTATAGCAAATGCTACAGAAAATGCCCGTAGACCAACATTCATGTTTTGGGGGGAAATGATAGAGCTTTCTATTGTCAATATTTGCTTTAATATCAACGGATCTTTCCACATGACATCATGAAGTTGATTTCATGGTATAAGCACTGTCTACCGTCATCAGCCGACACCAAGCTCTACTCAGAAAGGCTTGCAAGTGACAGTGCTTTCCCCTGTACAGCAGACACTGGCAGCAAATTAGTCATTACATTCCACAGAGCCCAGTGGAAACCTCCCCTGTCAGGTGCTGAATAGCCAATTACATTCTGGATATGTGCATTTTATACTGATTTTAAAAAGAATTACAGCCACTGAGTCTGCTTTTCAAATTAAAAGACAACATCTACATAATACAGAATTGCAGTGACTTGGCTTAACAAAATGTTTATTTAAAAGAATAGAAGATGGGATTTAGAGGAAAACTGAGAGCAAGACCATGTGACTTTCTAAAAACAAGGAGATCTTGTTAGCCTTTCTTTTTTTTTTTTTTTTTTTGAGACAGCCTCAAGCTGTCACCCTGGGTAGAGTGCTGTGGCATCACGGCTCACAGTAACCTCCAACTCCTGGGCTCAAATGAATCTTCTGCCTCCGCCTCCCAAGTAGCTGGGACTACAGGCATCCACCACAACGCCTGGCCATTTTTTGGTTGCAGCCGTCATTGTTGTTTGGTGGGCCAGGCTGGATTCGACCCCGCCAGCTCAGGTGTACTTGGCTGGCGCCTTAGCCCGTTGAGCCACAGGCGCCGAGCCTTGTTAGCCTTTCTTAATCCATAAGACTGAAAGACCCCAGGGAACCATAAGCTCTAAGCTGATATCAATACTAAATTAAAAAGTCAAAATGTGAGTTTCCTCCAGCCCTGGAGAGGATGTGTCTCACTAGAAAATTTTAGCTAGAAACACTAAGTCAAAAACAATTCTCCAGTGACTCTGAGCATTTTACCAAAGACAACAGATTAGAAAAGCAGTTTAGAAACAAAGACAGGGAATTAAATAGATTTATATGCTGCAAAGCTTACTATCACTTCAGAAAATGTTAAACAGCTCATCTTCCCTGCAGCTCACTTGCTGCCTTGTAAGCACTGAAGAAATCTAAGGGCAGGAGCCCTTCATGATGTCCTGGAAGGGACATCAGGGGCAGTGTGCCTGACGCCCTCAAAGCATCCTAGAGAGAGAGAGAGATCTGAAATACAACCATACGTGAATCCCCAGAGCTGTCATGGGAAGTATCAGCAGCTTCCACCCAGAAAGCTACCTCTACTTTAGGGGCCAAGGGAAAGTTAGGGACATTCAATACTGCACTAATACTCACAAGTAACTATGGCATATCATGCTTCCCATGAAATAATGCACAAGTTCTATTGAGTTTTTAATTGCCTGCTAAATTATTCCAATTTCATTCAAAATAGCTTTTCCAGAGCTGCACACCAAGATTATCTCTAATATTTCCATAAGAAACTGTCAGCCTACCTGATCTGAAAGTAGGGATCACCAAGCTCCAGAAGCACACAAGATGGTGAGCTCCCAGGGCTTCTCAGTGAGGTGGGACTGTATTTGCCGGTCTCCCTCGACCTCTCCCAAACAAACAGACCACAGTGCAGAAAACCCCATTTGGGATGTAAGCAGATGAGTTAGGATTGGCTGTGGGATGGCAGGTGGCTGTATCAGTTGAAAGAGCTAATGCCCTATGATGACACTGCTCCAGTCTCCTTAAAACATTCTCATGATGTCTTTGGCCATCAAAGCATCATGTTAGTCACGATTTCAACAGAAGTGAGCTAGAGAAACTCTTACTAATATGACCTGCTTACTAATTACCTAATAACATAGAGCTTCCTACTTCCTTTTGAAATGGTTTTTCATCCCCTTCCTTAAATAACTAAAAACTGGGCAAAATATTTGAGACAATCATTTTCAGACATTGCGTAAGAGGCAACAAAGAACTGTGATACCTAAGAAGGGGAAACAGAAAAGGTGAGTTCTACAATCACACCAGCTTACTGCTTGAAAGCACTTTCCATGACTGTGGATGGGACAGGAACTGGAGCCCAGCTGACTCACTAAGGCAAGAGCCAGCAGTCAGGGTGTGGGGGACCAGACAGTCAAATCTGTAAGGCCGAATGCTGGAGAGATGGAGCTGCATGGGCAACACCAGAAACCTGTGGAGAGTCTGCTCAGACCTCATTTGAGTGAGAAGGCAACTAAGCTGTTGGGGAAAGAGCCTGTTGCAGGATCACAGCTCAGTGAAACTCCTGGGTTCAAGGGATCCTTCTGCCTCAGCCTCCCAAGTAGCTAGGACTACAGGTGTGTGCCACCACCCCTGGCTATTTATTTTATTTTATTTTTTGTGGAGATGGGCTCTCCCTATGTTGCCCAGGCTGGTCTCAAATTCCTGGTCTTGAGTAATCCTCCTACCTCGGCCTCCCCAATTCTGAGATTACAGGTGTGAGATGTCCATGTCAGATTTCTTGAAAATAAAAAGGGATCCTATGACATATCTTAAAGTAGTCAAAATCACAGGAACAGGAAGTAGGAGGTGGTTACTAGGGTCAGGGAGGGGGAGAGGAGAACTGGTATTTAATGGGAATATCGTTTCAGCTCTGCAAGATAAAAAGAATTCTGGAGAGTAGTTGTACAACAATGTGAATATGCCTAACACTGCTGAAGAGTACATTTAAAAGTAATTAAGATGCTAAATTTCATAACGTTGATTAAAAATAAAATAAACAGTAAAAAATGTTAAACTTAAAAAATCAGGGGAAAGAAGGGCCTAAATTGCCCCTAGACTAAATAAAAGTCTGTCCTGGATGTGCCCAAACAAAGCTTAAAAGCAAGCGCTGAAAAGATTTGACTAATTCCCAAACAGAAGGCAATACTACTTAAAGGAATAAAACAAATTAAGACAATAGTAAAAATGCATAATGATCAGCATGCAATCAGAAATAAGCATGCAGTAAAGAAGAAGAGAAATATGACCAATAACCAAGAGAAAAATTAATCACATCAACAATATGTGGTGCTTCATGTCTGTGACCCTAGCATTCTAGGAGGCCAAGGCAGGAGGATCACTTGATACCAGGAGGGTGAAATCACCCTGAGCAGCATAGCAAGACTCCTCTCTACAAAAGATTGGAAAACAAGCTGGGTGTGGCACTGAGGCCTATTGTCCCAGCTACTTGAGACACAGGAGGACCATTTGAGCTCAGGTCTGAGGTTGCTGTGAGCTATGATGGAGCTACCGCACTCTAGCCTAAGTGACAAAAGAAGACTCTGCCTGAAAATAAATAAATAAAAATTTTAAAAGACATATACCCAAAGCAATAAAAAAGATAAAATTACCAAGACATCAAAATAATTATTATAAAGATTGTCAAGAGTGGAAAACATGCTCATGACAAAGACAGAAAGGGAAGACAGTTGAAAAGATTACCCTCCCAATAAAAACTGCCTAGGGTATAAAAATAAAGCATCTGAAATGAAAATTTCACCGGACAGGATTAATAGTAGTTTAGATAGTACAAAAGGAAAGATCAGCAAACTTCAAGACATAGCAACAGAAATTATCCAAAAAGATGGACTATGACCTGTGGGACAAAAGGAAATAGGGCAATATGCATATGACTAAGGTCCAAGAAGGAGAGGACAGAGAAGGTATGACAGAAACTACCCAGAGAAACAAACTCATACGATGAAAAGTACAGAAAATTCCTGAGGAATAAACATAAAAAATCCTCCCAAAGACACAAGACAATGAAACTGCTGACTTGAAGACATATTTCAGACAAAGAAAAGTTAGAAGAATTCAGTTGTCAGCAGACTTGTACTGAAAGAAATGATAAAAGAAGTTACTCAGGTGGAATATGATACTTAATAGAAATTTGGACCTACACAGAAGAATAAAGAACACCAAAGATGGTCAATATGTTAACACATGACATCTAAAACTCTTTTTAAAGTATAATTGTTTCAAACCAAAATAACAGCAACATATTGGCAGGTTTACGACACATACGTGTATAAAGAGTAAACATGTTATAACTATAGTGCGAAGGACAGAAGGTGGACAGTGGGCCTCACAGCTGAGATGATAAAATGTAGACTGTAAAGCCCGATGTAAGGCCAGCAAGCTCTGGCCACAGGCTAAATCCAGACTACTGACTATTTTCCTATAGTTTAGAAGCTAGAAATGGTTTTTACATTTTGGAAGAGAGTGGACAGGAAAGGAGATACGAGATTGTGTGTGTATATATAAGTAATATATACTTATATAAGTATACTTATATATACACCTATATATTGTTTTCCTTCCTTTTCTTTGGAGAAGGGCTCTGTCACCTGACTAGAGCTCACAGCAACCTCAAACTCCTATGCTTAAGTGATCCTTCTGCTTCAGCCTCATGAGCAGCTGGGACTACAGGCCCGCCCCACCACATCCAGCTAATTTATCTATTTTTACTAGAAATGAAGTTTTGCCCTGCTCAGGCTGGTCTCCAGGCTATCCTCCTGCCTTGTCTTCCCAGAGTGCTAGGATTACAGCAGTAAGCAAACACACTCAGCCTATATATATGCTTTTGATATTGATATTAAAGTTTAAAAAGCCACACTATATAAAACTCCTATAAATCAGTAACAAAGTCAAACCCAATAGAATAACAGGGAAAGGATAGAAATAGACAATTAAAAAAAAATGTAAAAACACAGTAAATGATGAAATAAATCAGATAAAATAAATAAAAATTAAATAAATACAAATTAAAATTTTTTTATTCATCAGAGAAGCATTATTTTTAACTGACAATATTCAGAGTTATTGAATATGGCAATATTCAATATTCACTTGCAGCACTGTTGGTAGGAGTATAATCAGTACTGCTTTTTAAAGAAGAGACTCTGGCAATAGCTATTAAAAGTTTGTTTGTTTGTTGTTTGTTTTGAGACAGAGTCTTACGCTGTTGCCCAAGTTAGAGTGCCCTGGTGTCAGCCCAGCTCACAGTAACCTCCCCAACCTTACACTCCTGGGCTCAAGTGATCCTCCTGCCTCAGCCTCCTGAGTAGCTGGAAAGACAAGCCACAACATCCAGCTAGTTTTCTATTTTTATTAGAGATGGGGTCTTGCTCTTGCTCAGGCTGGTCTCAAACTCCTGAGCTCAAGAAATCCACCAGCTTTAGCCTCCCAGAGTGCTGGAATTACAGGCATGTGCCGCCTGCCCAGCTGCTATCAAAGTTTAAACCCACAGCTTTCACCCAAAAAGTCTAATCATGGAAATCCTAAGGAAGACATTAAATCATTGAATTAAGCATAATTTTTATGTATCCTTTTTTTTTTTGAGACAGTATCTCACTCTGTTACCCTGGGTAGAGTGCTGTAGGGTCATAGCTCACAGCAACTTCAAACTCCTAGGCTCAAGTTATTCTCTTGATTTGGCCTCCTGAGTAGATGGGACTACAGATGCCTGCCACTGTGCCTGGCTAGTTTTTCTATTTTTAGTAGAGATGGGATCTCACTCTTGTTCAGGCTGAGCTCAACCTCCTGAGCTCAAGCTCAGCCCCCTAGAGTGCTAGGATCACGGGCATGAGCCTCTGTGCCTTCCCAAATTATGTATTCTTAGAAATTTAAAAGAAAAAATGAGTGGATTTTCTAAACAAAAAAGAAAAGCCCTACGGGAAAATACTGTTAATACCCTGTACATAGCAGGTACTCAATACGTCTCTTGCTATAACTGGTAGCTGTAAATTACTAGCAGATACGCTTCAATCTCGCCCACGAATAAGTCTCCACATACTTATAGTCACACCATCTGATTCCCCAGTTCTCAGAAATGCCCTCAGTTAGTGAATTTACACTTAACTATCAGAATTCTATTTGATTATTTATGACATTCTCTGGCAATTACATTATAATTTCCTCACCAATCTAGGAAGAATTCTTATCCATCATACAATCTATAATATCAATGTTTTCTTCACTATGCCAAAAAAAAGAAGTGCTTTTATTGCAGTGATTTATCCTGTGTTATTTTGACAAACACATCTATTATAAATCAGATACAGGAGAGAAAAAAACAACAAAAATTATACACATGAAACAAAAAAAGAGGGTGAGATGATGCACTAGTGAACTGCAGGGAGTTAAACTGGCAGCCTTGCTTCCATTAAGATGTTTCGATAAGATAAAGGTAAAGAATATAGCTTATGCATTTGAGAACAACTGCACAAGTCCCAAAATGACATACGATTTTTTTGCATTACAAGCTTTATTGCTATCTTGAAGTTGTTTTGGTAAGTAACTGAACAGGTGCATCTAAATTTGATACATTATGGAAATACAAGAGACCAAGATGAACAATTGTAAAATAACCTAAATTTAAAAATCACTGTTAATGAACAACAAGATCATAACTGCTAAAAAGTAGTTTTTAATAGAACATGTCAACAGTAACGTTTTCAAAAGTATACTTTGATCAAGATACAAAGAGTAGCATTTGTGACATTCATCAAGCTTTTACAGAATTAAGATAATTTTTAGGTAACAATCTCAAATTAAATTCCCTTAACTATACTTCTCATAAAAATAAGCTAAAATTAAAATAAAACAACAACAACAAACCATGTACTAAGGTGTCCACAACATATACTAAAAGCAAAAAACCTAAATGATACTGAAATTTTAAAAACTACTGCTGGAAATATATTTTAAATATTCTAGAAATTAGATTTCCTTTACACGGACCACTTACAATCTGGAAAGCATGCTTCTTCCTAATAGTTTTTTGCTATCTGTGCCTGAGAACATCTTCCCAACATAGATACTGCTGAACAGAACCATAAGACACGTCACTCAAGTACTGAGTCACTTCCATTTTAAGCTTTCAATATGCTTAATGTATTCAGGCAACCTGATTTGAATCAAACGAGCTGCAATCGCATTCTTGCAGCTTCAATAAGACAGGGGAGTCACCTATTTGCTTAAACCCCTCCTGTGGGAGTGTTTGGTTGTGTGATCTCCCAACTCAGTGGAGTCAGCAATGGAGAAGATGCCAGGTACATGTAATGCCCAGGAGAAATGAGAAGCGTCAGCTTCACAGCAGGCATTTACAGCAGATAACGATTCCTGTAGAACCAGAAAACATCATATTGCAAATATACACCCCAAAAAGCAAGATGAATGTTAGTCGCAGTGCATCCATGGCTCATTTTGAAAATAGAGCCAGAACTGTACCGAACTATATCCTCTGACAGTGCACACGACCCTGGCACTCTGGGTAAGTTGAAGTGTCCCCTGGGACAGTGCACATGGCCCTGGAACTCTGGGTAAGTTGAAGTGTCCCCTCTGAAAGTGCACACGGCCCTGGCATGCTGGGTAAGTTGAACTGTCCCCTCTGACAGTATACACAGCCCTGGCACCCTGGGTAAGTTGAAGTGTCCCCTCTGACTGTTCACACAACCCCTGCACTCTGGGTAAGTTGAAGTGTCCCCTGGGGACAGTGCACATGGCCCTGGCACTCTGGGTAAGTTGAAGTGTCCCCTGGGACAGTGCACATGGCCCTGGGCACTCTGGATAAGTTGAAGTGTCCCCTGGGACAGTGCACACGGCCTGGGCATCTGTGGAAGTTCAAGGGTCCCCTCTGACAGTGCACATGGCCTGGGCATCTGTGGAAGTTGGAGGGTGCCCTCTGATAGTGCACATGGCCCTGGGCATGCTGGGTAAGTTAAAGTGTCCCCTCTGACAGTGCACACATCCCTGGGCACTCTGGGTAAGTTGGAGTGTTCCCTGGGACAGTACACATGCCCATGGCACTCTGGGTAAGTTGAAGTGTCCCCTCTGACAGTGCACACGGCCCTGGCACTCTGGTTAAGTTGAAGTGTCCCTTAGGACAGTGCACACGGCTGCTGCACTCTGGGTAAGTTGAAGTGTCCTCTCTGATAGTGTACATGGCCCTGGGCACTCTGGGTAAGTTAGAGTGTTCTCTCCGACACTGCACACGGTCTGAGCATTCTTGGAAAGTTGAAGTGTCCCCTCGGACAGTGCTCATGGCCTGGGTATGCTTGGTAGGTTGAAGCGTCCCCTCTGATAGTGCGCACGGGGTGGGAATGCTGGGTAAGTTGAAGTGTCCCCTCTGATAGTGCACACGGCCTGGACACTATGGGTAATTTGACATGTCCCCTCTGACAGTGCACAAGACCTGGGCACACTAGAGAAGTGTCTACTGCTGATGAAAGGCAGGGCTCCTACCCTTTCCCATTTCACTGAAAAACATCTCAGAAGCCCCTATAAACACTTCGTAGAAATCATGAAAATCTGAGAAGAATCAGAAGATGAAGAGCCACCTGGAATGAGAAAATCTCCTTTCCCTGAATTTGTGTTTCTTCCCCATAAAGCTCTTGGCACAGCCTGTCACTCATCAGGGCCCTCAGTAGACCAGCCATCATGGGGAGCAGACCAAATAAGTGTCCTTTCAACCACTTGGACAAACGCCCTTTGCTTGGATATTAAAATTCTTCCGATAACCAAACATGTACCTTAAAGACACCAAACCGAGTTGCCAGTGTTCAATAAGGCAGCTAGTAAGCACAGACACTAACTAGCTTAGATAGAGGGACACAGGTATGTCAACAAAGGATTCTCAATGAGCTTTAGCTTATGTTTGAACTGTTCCATCTCCAAATACAGTTTTAACCCTCCCGCTATGGAGATATTTTTTTGCTCACAATCAGAGTTACAATTTGATAAACTGCTTCTCAGATTTAAAAATTTCCTGTAACTCTCTTCACACCAAGACAACAGATCGTGTAAGACAACAAGTCCTGATGGAACACCATCTTCAAGAATGTCAGAGCGCCCCAAACTTTAAAAGCCTACTGAAGTCCATTGCCTCTCAGGCACATTTTCCTGTCCCTAAGAAAGCCCATTTAGTCCTCAAAGACCCCACAAGAAAAATGTTTTCTCATACATGACTCATACACACATCAAAGTCTTTCTAATATTATTCTATTCCAAGTGGAAACTACTGAAAGGTTTGAAGCAATATTTTACTAAGGCCACTAATTTTTCTTTCTTTGAGGAGTTGATTATTTTTCATCTTAGATCCAAGCATTTGTGCTTTATAAACACTGAAAGTTCATGTTGCACTATTTGTAATTATTATTTAATAAGAAATCTTTTTCTTCTCATATATCGGATTCAAAATCTTAAAAAAAATGGGTGACTCACAGCTGTAATCCTAACACTTTGGGAGGCCAAGGCAAGGAGGATCACTTGAGCTCAGAATTTTAAGACCAGCCTGAGCAAGAGCAAAACCCCGTCTCTACTAAAAGCATTTAGTCTCTTCTAAAAATAGAAAAAGTAGCCCAGCATGGTGCTGTAGCACACACCCATAGTCCCAGCTACTCAGGAGGTCAAGGCAAGAGGATCACTTGAGGCCAAGAGTTTGAGGTTGCTGTGAGCTATGATGATGTTATGGCACTCTACCAAGGGCAACAGAGTCTTGCCCTCAGTCAGAAAGAGAGAGAGAGAAGGAAGAAAGAAGAAAGAACTCTAGCAAATCAGCAAGAAAAAAGATGAAACAATTTCATTAAAAAATGAGCAAATGACATAAACAGAAATCTGTCTAACGGCCAAAAAAACACATGAAAAATTGCTTAACATCTCTAATCATCAAGGAAAGGTAAATCAAAACCACAGTGAGATATCAACTAATGGATAATATCAAAAACTCCCCAAACAATAGGGTACAGGGAGAAAAGAACACTCATTCACTATTGGTGGATCTGCAAACTAGTACAACCTCTGTGGAAAGTGGTACGGAGGTATCTCAAAGAACTAAAAGTAGAGATTGACACAGCAATCCCACTACTAAACATTCACCCAAAGGAAACAAAATACATTTTATAAAAAAGTCACTTGTACTAGAATGTTCATAGCAGCACAATTCACAATTTCAAAGAAAGAGAGAAAGAAAGAAAAAGAGAGGGTGGGGAGGGAGGGAGAAAGAGAAAGAAAAGGTAGGGAGGGGAGGCAGAGGGAAATTTGAAAGTGAAGATAGGGAAGGAGGTAACCTCAAATTGTGACACCACAATGTTTAAGATTATCATATTTATAGTAACAAATATTAGAAATGATTCATATCATCTGTCCATCCTTACATTGAAATCACTATGGCACAAACTTTTGCTAAATATTTCCTCAGAAAGATTATTAGAAAATTTCAAAAACATAAGACTCTGAGATTCTGAGGAAGAAAAAATTAAAGCTGTTGTTACTAAACTAGAACTTTATTAAAACAAAGTAATCAGGCATTAGACAACCTTATTACCATGTCAAACTTGTTAAAGTATATGACTCCTCAAATATAAAAGGCGAAACAAAAAATATTTCTGGATGTAACAAAATAATTTATAAATGTACAATCAAGTTCATGAGTAAAATTAATAAATTTGAAGATAAAGGACAATATTATTTTCATTATTTATAGTTTTAAAATAATTGTTTCATTTCTCCATTAAAGGTATATTGACTAGCTATGCCTTTGGTCAGAGTTGGCTAAATATTAAATCACCCCAGGAGCTTTTAAAAATGCAAACGGTCAGGCCCTCATCCAGATCAATTAAATTGGTCTCCAGAAGGAATTATTTTCAAAGTTCCCTTCTGATGTACCAAGGTTAAGAGCTAATATGTACCCAAGGTTGAGAGTTATTGCCTTAGATGATTTTTTTTTATTTAGTCATGTTCTGAATAAGACAGAGAAAAATACTCAGAACCACATCCTAAGTAAATTTACATCAAATTATGGTGAACACTCAAATAATAGAATGAATAAAATATAATTTTCCCCATTTTTTCAAGTAAACAAATTAGGTAAAACTTGAAAAGCAAAGATTTTGTCTGCTTTAGTTAATCAATACTCATTTTAAGATATTCTGGAAATTTGCTTTGCAAATGAGAAATTGAGGACCAAACCAATGATCTAATAGGTTGTAAAGATTATGACTCAAATTTTAAGATAAGTCCTTTCCCATTTCCAGTATCCCTTCCAGTTAGCTTATTGCTTCTTCTTATTGACAGTCTGTAGTCTAGAAACAATGAGCCAGATTGTGTCTCAGATGCTTCAGTTCTGAAGTAGCATGTTTGAATCAGAAAGGAAAAGCATTTAGTGCACAGAGCAAAGTCTGGACAGTGGGGTTTGACTCCTTTCACATCTTGGTCATTGCTAGTTTTTCTCTCAATAAAGCATCTGCCCGCACTTCACAGCATTCCAGTCTCCCCAACTGCACCACAGTCTGTTCTCCATGACTAGGGACAATTCCTCCCTTATGCCTTTCCATCTCCCCCGACATAAACGGTTTGTAAATCATTTCTTGTTAGCATGCACAAGTCTGGCAAATCAGAATACAATTCTTTTTCAAGTAAAGATCAAATTCTCAGACACGCACAAAATTCACCTGCCAATACATTTCACGTCAGTCACAATCAATCACTGCTCTTTAAGAGCTAATGCGCCAAATCTAGAAAACATTCAACCTTACTGAAATTCTGAGATGTTACTGAATACACTAAGAGATGTAGAAAGGAAAAATGAGCAAGACTGCATAGCAATCGCATCCACTGTATAAGGAGCTAAATTCTAAACCAAGTAGTATCATTAACTAGACTTGCATATATTTTTTATTTTATTATTATTTACTATTTAAAACATAAAATATAAATCAAATTGAGTGCCATAAAAATGTAAAGGGAAAAAAAATTACTTTCTACAACTTTTTATAAAAGAATGTGAGTTATAATTTTATTCTTATTATAGCATTTGTTGAATTAAGGCTCAGGAATATAAGAAAAAATGGTCTTAGAGCACCATCTAATGGAAAGATAAATGCCATATTTAATAAGGTCAGTAAATAACTACTTGCATTGGGGTTGTATGTTTAATTTTTGTATATTTGAATGGAAAAGGTTTTGCCTATCAAAATATGATAAGTTAGAATGTGCTAAGATATTTTGAAAAATTTTTATTCACCACCAATATTTTCATCTACTTTTTAAGGCAAGAGCTTAACTGAACATCCTGAGATAAATCTGTTATTTTAGCCTAATATATTCTACTATAGAAACTTAGAGTAAAGCCATACACTTTAAAGAATTAAAGTATTTTGCTACTCGGGAGGCTGAGGCAAGAGAATCTTTTGAGCCCAGGAGTTGGAGGTTGCTGTGAGCTATGTGAGGCCATGGCACTCTACCGAGGGTGACAAAGTGAGACTCTGTCTCTACAAAAAAAATAAAAAAAATAAGAAAGTATTTTTTTAAATGAACAGTCATACACTAATGGGGGCTCAGTCACACACTAATGGGGGCCCCAGTGATGGTTTGCATTTGTGTGCCATGTTGTCCTGCGTAAACAAATACACAAAACAAAACATTGGTGGGGTCAGTCCCCAAACTCTGCTTTGGGATATGACTGTTTAAATCCAAAAAGTGTTCTATAATTCAATTAACTTCAGTTTTAAATTGTCTTTGAATTTAACAAAAGACTTTTAACACACTAGCTCAATTGAATTTTATTTAAATTTTAAAAAATAGTGAACTATTAACTTAGATGTTCTTGAACTCCTGGCTATTACTGGCTTTAGATTCAGTCTGGAAGCACTAACAACATGTGTATGTGAACTTGTACAAGTCCCATTTAATAACTTGTCAAGGGGTCATGCTATTTATATGTGGCCTCTTTCTCTCAATGGGACCCTGGAGTATGCATGTGTGTATCTTACACAGGTTAAATTAAACCATGGGTAACTATTTGCCTGCCGACATTTATCCGGCCCACCGGGTGTTTTTGCAGCCGCTGCTTGTCCTAGTCAGCAGCCGGCAAGTCCCAGGCCTGCAGTGCGCATGTGTGGATTGTGTGCCGCACTCTCTGCCTCCCCTCCTTCTCTCTGTCCCTCGACTCCTCCTCTCAGTCTCAAGTGTGATCAGAGTCACAAGCTTGCCTGTGCAGAACCTGCTGCTGCCTAAGGACCAATGTAAGAACAAGTTAGGATTTATTTTTTCTGAAGTTAGGAGGTCTATATTTTTTTTTTAATTTTGCAGTTAGTAGGGCCTTTGTTTTTTTGCAGTTAAGGGAGGGCCTTTTTCCCTGAAGTTAGGAGGTCTTTTTTTTTTTGCAGATAGGGAGCACTTTTTTGTTTTTGAGGCTAGAAGAGCCTTTTTTTTTTTTAAAGTTGGTTAGTTGGTTGGGAGTGGTTTCTAGGGGGGTTGCATCACAGTGATAACGCAAATACTCAGCGCTCAGTGCTAACGCAAATTGTCAGTGCTCAGAGGTAATGCAAATGGTCAGCAGTCAGTGTAATGCAAATGGTCAGTGCTCAGTGTTATCACATGGGGGCCCCAAACTGGTGATCTGCCTAGGGCCCCATGGGAACTTAATCTGACTCTGCAGACAGCCAAGGAGTAGGAAACCCAATTTAATTGACAGTAAGTGCATTTATATTCTGATTGCTATTCAGTTGTGTATGATGTTGTATGTTGTGTGCTGTGTAAGCCCCAGTTCACACTGTTGAAATCTCTGAGCAGTGTGAGTTCAGCCATATGCTTGTATGGCTGAACTCGTATTTGATTCAGAAGAAAAAAGGCATATGTGCTTTCTTTTTTCCTGCAGTGGAATCTGATCGCATGTCTTCTCACCCATGCGATCAGATTCTTGTGCAAGTTCACAGATTGCAGTGCGGTTTGCACAGGGTAGTGTGAACTGGAAAGGTGGTGGAGGATCCAGCTCTGTATCATGCCTGTTCCTGCACCGCACCAGCGTGAGCCTGAGGTAAAAGCGGAGTTCCACCAATATGGGCACTGCTGAGGCTGACATGATGTGGACTGGCAAGGATGCATTGATGGGCACTGATCAGACTGCATTGATGGGCGCTGATCAGACTTCATTGATGGGCGCTGATCAGACTGCATTGATGGGCGCTGATCAGACTGCATTGATGGGCGCTGATCAGACTTCATTGATGGGCACTGATCAGACTGCATTGATGGGCAGTGTGATCTGTATGTCTCTGTGTGGGCAAAGTTATTGCTGGTATATTGGTTTTTTAGCGCTCTCTCTCTATATATATGTATAGGTATTTTACTAATAGCAATTTGGAATCCCCAGGAAACAATGATATCAAGAAAGGGAAAAATTAACCTGAAGTGTAGGATATTCAAAGAACAGTGCACTTATGATTACTTTTTCATGCAGTACAAGGAAAGAGCTGTGTGTTTGATATGCCACCAGAATATAGTGTCTACGTTCAAAGAATACAATTTGCATTGACACTATCAAATGCAACATAAAGATAAATATGATTGTTTGGTAGGAGAAGTGAGAAAAGATAAAATATTAAAATTGAAAAATACATTGACAGCAAAATATTTTTGTGAAGCAGAAGCAGCTAAATATTTCATCACTGTAAGCATGTTTTCAAGTTGCCAACCTAATAGTGTGCACTGGCAGACCATTCATGGAGGGAGAATTTGTTAAAGAATGCCTTCTTTCTGTTGTCAAAAAGATGTCCAGAGAAGGCTGATTTATTTGGTACAGTGAGTCTTTCAGGACCTACAATTACACGAAGGATTGAAGAAATGGGAGACAATTTGCATCAGCATTTGCAAAACTCCGCAAAAAAACTTTCCTATTTTTCCTTGGCACTCGACGAAAGTAATGATGTTCATGATTCTGCACAACTTCTAATTTTTATTCGTGGGACAAATGACTACTTCAAAGTCACAGAAAAGCTTGCTGCACTGCAAAGCATCAAAGGAGTAACTACAGGAGAGGATATCTATGAAAAGGTCTGCCAAACTGTGAATAGTTTGGAGCTGGACTGGGCTAAACTAGTCAGTGTGACAACTGATGGTGCTCCTAGCATGGTGGGGTCTAAGAAAGGAGTAATTGCTTGCATTAACCAAGAGATGTACAAACATAACCATTCTCATCCAATAGCCATATACTGCCTCATCCACTAACAAGTGCTGTGTAGTAAATCACTGAGTCAAGGGAGAGTTTTGAAACATTTCTGTGACTGACTTCCACAGATTACAGCTTTACTGCTTTCAAAAAACAAAGAAGTACCAGAGCTCAATGATGTAGAATAGAAATGGCACCTTGCCTTTCTGACAGATGTAACAGAGCTACTCAACAGTTTCAATGTGCAACTTCAAGGAAAGGGGAAGCTCATCTGTGATATGCAATCATATGTGAAAGCATTTGAAATAAAATTAGACCTCCTCATCAAACAAGGAGGAACATTTCTGCCATCTCCCCACAACTCAAAATCTGTTAGCGGAAAAACCATTCACTGCTTTCCTAAACAAAACATGTGTGGATTCACTGGAAAAGTTGCAAAAAGAGTTCCAATTTAGATTTAAAGAGCTTTATCTCCATGAACAGGACATACAACTTTTCCATAACCCATTTTTCCATTGACATTGAAAATGTGGATACAATTTACCAAATGGAACTGGCTGAACTGCAGAATTGTGACTCTTTGAAAAATGCATTCAAGTCAAGCAGCCTTCCTAATTTCTATGCATCTCTCCCCTCTGAGACATATCCTAATTTCAAGGAACCATGCACTCAGAATGGCAACCATCTTTGGCAGCACTTATGTCTGTGAACAGACTTTTTCCAGTTTGAGGACCCCTGATCAACAGTAATGACTATGATGCACCTGGGTTAAATCTCAAGTTTTTCCTGCTCAAAAATTGTTCCTTGAATTTTTTGTATGTGTAGATTAAAGTTTTTCACCAATTTGAAATATTTGGGACACTATTTCTTCAAATACTTTTTTCTAACCTTTCTTCACCCTTCCCTCCTTCTGGTATCGCCATTATATTATGCATATGTTGGGACATTTGATGATGTTGTTGCATAGTTCTCTGGCTCTGTTTACTTTTCTTAATTCATTTTTCTTTCTGTTCCTCAGAGTGGATGATCTCAATTAATTTATCTTCAATTTCACTGTTTTTTTCTTTTAATTTCAATTTCGCTGATTTTTTTCTTCTACCAGGTAAAATCTGCTGCTAAACCTTTTTACTTAACATTTCATTTTAGTTAATGTATTTTTAATTCCAAAATATATGTATTTTTCATAATTTTTGTGCTTTTACTAATTTTTTTCTTTTCGGTGGACAACTATTTAAAAAGAAATACTTTTCTTTAGTTCTTTACACATGGTCTCCTTTAGTGGAGCACTTGGGTTCCCTCAAGGACAGTTTCTACTGACTTTTTTTTTCTGTATGTGAACGAGGTTATACTTTCCTTTTATTTCCATGTCTTAATTTGTTGAAAATGGGAATGTAGATAATGCATAACTCTCCTTATTAATAAGAGTTGTTTTCCATAAAGTCACTGCAAATGCTGAATTAGTGATGAATTATTGGTCCTATGAGATGTATGTGTATGCATGTATATACAAATTTCACATAAATTATAGTACTAAACCCTAAAAATAATTCATCCTGTTATACTCTATTTTAAAAAATTTTACAAAAGAGAAAACAAGTTCCAGAAGTGTTAAGTAACTTGCTTGAGGCTGCCCTAAAGATTATTGTCTTAATCCTCTTGTCAACTCTATCTGAGAGCTAAAATGAGACAACAGAGAGACGGTTACCTTCTTTAATTTCACTTGGGAATTACATTGGAATACTCAAATTTTTCACTACTCGGTGCCCTCACATTCATGTGAATGACTGTGAAAGCATTTCAAGTATTGATTTTGGAGTTAAAAATAAATTTTAGCAGGTAGGCAAGTCTAAACACATGCAGTCCATGAATAATGAGGATTGACTGCATAGTGCCAGCTCTGGAATTTGTTTCCAGCTCTAGTTTTGTTACTGCTATTTTTTTGTTGCTGCTGCTGCTGTTTGTTTATTTGGTGACTTTCTAGAACTAATTCTGAAGAATATTTATCTATTCATGGCAGCATGTAGCCATCAAAATATTTTGCTTTTTAGTTATTTTTCTATCTATCAATTTTCCTATCAATAAATGAATTGATTTTATTGTTCGTATTTTTAAGTGTGTATTGGTTGAGTTCGCCCACGTCAGCATACCTTAATGGTCAAGTATGACCAATAAATGACTGGTCAGAAGATTTCCTTCAGTCTCTAAATCTGCTGCCTTTTTCTTAGGGATGTGTGTGCATGAAGGCACAGCTTCCAAGTGTGATCAGTTTACATGTCTGTGTTAGCTTTCACTTCCTGCTTGCACAGATTGCCAAGATCACCAGATGTGAGTAAATAACTAGGACTATAACCAGTCTACTGAACACGTGCACAGGTCTACATGTCCTTGGACCTCTAGAGACCTCTAGACCTTCAGGAATGTATTGGGGCTTTTCACAACCCTTAAGGATTATGCCATTCCCTAGATCTTCCTTTCAAATATATGGCCAGCTTCATATTTGTCCTAACTGATATGGCAACCTTAAGCAGCTGTAATATTAATTATTTCAGCTAATTATACTTGCTTTTAACAATGACCTGAAAATAAGGCATTTCTGCTGAGCTGAACTTTAAGTCAGGTTAGATAACAACAATACCCTGGAAATGGGACTTTTGCCGAGAACTCTGAGTCTGTTCAAATAGTGACAACTCTCTCAGGATGGGGCCTTTGCAGAGCTCCCAAACAAATCACCTCCATCCAATGGCAGCCAGGCTGTCATTTGGCACAGACACTTTGCCATGACACTGGCCAGGGATGCTTATATTCCAACCCCCAAATACGACAGATCTTACTTTTCTCATGATAGTCTAATAGTTTTTCTTAAACATTTTCTATTTTGTTATATGCCTTTGTTGTGATTTCTGGAGTTACACAATGGCTGATTTTGAAAATTTTAATTATTGCAGCTAATTATATTTGTTTCAGACCAGAGAGAAGACTTTGCAAGGTCCTCACTGTTCCATTCTGGAAGTTCCATCTCAAGTAATTATTTAGATCATTTTGTTTAAAATCTAATGTATATAACAGCAGCCTGTATCTTTCTTTCTCATCATCTAAAGCTTATCTTGTATAACTTCCCTATCTAAACTGATAACCTAGTAATTTCTAATACAGTCACTTTTTTTCATTTATTCAACAGTTTTGTCATTATATTCAATTTTATTAAATATATAAAACTTACCGTGTATTCAACAGTTTTCTCAACATCTACAATATACATAGTGCTTCATTATTTGTTGGAAGGGATATAAAAGAAAATTTTGAAAATTTCAGACACTCACCTCACCCTCAAGGACCTTACAGTCAAATTTAGTAAGACTGTTCTAACACAAATAAATACAAAAACTGGAATTATGAAGTAAGTATAAAAAGATAGATATAAAAAACTCAAAGAGGTGTAAGGAGCAAGTGATATCACACTGACATATATGTATTCATGGATCATAATATTATCTATTCCAGATTATAGATTTTTTTTTTACATGCTAACTTGTCTAATATGTTATATGAAGCACTGATACAGGTCAATGGGGAGACATGTTACAGCAAGTAGATTTTCAGCATTTCTCAAATTTTGCAGTATCAAAGACATCTTATTCAAACTGTGCCCTGGCATCATTATTATTATCACTCATTTATTTACAAAGATAACAAAATCATTCCATTTTTTTGCCTATGCATATTATTATCACCATTTGAAAATTATTATGAGAAATACGTTTTTATTGAAGGCAAGCATAATATTCCACATAGTTGAAGGAATCTAAAGGCAGAAGTTCATAGATTAACAGATCAGCATTGCAACTATTTCTAGGATAAGAAAGTGTTAACTTTTATTTCATCTGTGAGCAAGCTGGTCATGTCCATATTTGGTGCACTAGAAGATGTTGAATGAACAAACGGGGCATCCGTGGAAGCCCCAAGAGAACTCACATCTTCCAAATAATGTCTGGGCAAAAATAAACAATCAAGAAACAGATCTGTTCAACTCCACTGTTGTCTCTAAAAATAGTTATGCTATTTGAAAATAGAGTCAAGTGTTATACAAAGTGCCTTGGCAATAAGAAGGGCTATTTCAGTGAGGTGTATGTCCTAGGAATTCAGAGTTGGGTGAAGGAACAAAATAACTAAGTTATAAACACAGTTGCTAAAGGGAGACACATTAGTAATAATGACAGTGTGGTGGGAACCCCTGCTCATGGCACCATAAATCTGACTAACTAACTTCAGAAAGACACAAAACAGCAGCCAAAACAAAGGATCTGAAAAGCTTGCTGAAGAAAGGTCAGTGGGGGAACTGTGAATAACTTATTAGGAACAGTAATGGACAATACCAGTCAGTCTTGCTATGTGACCAGAGCATTACAATTTGAAAGTACTCAAATAAAGATGAAATACTAGATGCTGAAATGCATTTTGTGTGTTTACTGGAGGTGGTTGATGTTAATCTTTTAAAATCTCTATTCAGTGTTAAAGCTTAGAGAAGCCTTTATATGGAAGAAAGAAGTCATTTTTGAAAGGAGGGTATAATGGAAGGATAATCCTAATATTTGTTGCTTGATTTTTAGTCCTCATTCAGCTCATGTGAAATTGGGTTGATTATGAAACATTATAAATCTCATAATTTAGTCAAAACATACACAAGATTGAGCTCCAAATTATCCATCCTCTAAAGTTGTGGAATCGAGATGATGAAGACAGGCTCAGCTCCAAAAATGATGCTGCTATTTTCTATAAATGAGCTATTTTCTGAATGTCTTAAGCTATCAAGAAGTTTTCAATAACATAATTATTAAGCAGAATATATCCGGATACTACACCAAAGTCTACCGCTTGAAACTTTGATTTCTGTAATGCTCCCTTAGGGACATTTATATGGTATAAAATAGCATAGAAGCCTTTTGTTCACATAATGTGGCACTTGCCTTTAATGCAGGTCTGTGGCAGCCGATCTGCAATTCTCCTAAGCATGGCAGGTGCTGTGCCTAATTTTATGTGTTGACTTGATTAACCCATGGTACTCAGTTTTTGGTCAAGTACCATCTAGATGGCTCTGTGAAAGTACTTATTTAGTTGTTATTAACATTTAAATCAGTAAACATTGAGTAAAGCAGATTACTTTCCACAATTTGGGAGGCCTCATCCAATCAGTTGGAGGCCTAAGAGAAAACTCTGAGGTCACCTACGGAAGAGGGAATCCTACCTCTATACTGCCTTCAGCCTCATGACCTCAATATCAATTCTGCTGGGTCTCCAGCCTCCAGCCTGCCCTACATCTTTTGGACATCTAAACCTCCACAATCATTTGAGTTAATTTCTTAAAATAAATTACTCTATCTCTGTCATACACACACACGTGTAAATAATATACATGTATATATAGAATATATTCTATCTTTATGTATACTTTTTATATAAGTGTGGATATAGATATAGATACACATACACACACACGAGGTTGAACAATTAAGTTTGTAAATTCATCCTAGAAAAACTGCTACATACATGAATATCACCTATTGTCACCTCTGAAGTACTTCCCTTGGCAAACTATGCACCAGTGTCTATTCCACCCTTCAAAGCAATTTTGGAACTCAGAGCTATCATTGTGTGGCACAAAAAATGCAACAACAGCAATAATGAATGACACTCAGCAAGACACTGCAACACATCAACACCAACACAATGGTAAGAAGACACTGCTGTCCCAAGGTTATCAAACCTTACTGAGTTATTTCTACAGTCCTGCCAACACAAGCCCATGGTGGCAAGTTTGTGAACTTAATTGTCAGACCTCGTATGGCGACAGCAATTTCAACTAAGGAAAAAAATTATGGTGGTGCACATGCCACTTCTATTGCCCATCACCTAGCTTCTTGGCCAAGGGATATAACCCAAATCATAATAGTTAAGAAGGACTAAAGAATTTTTAAAAAGACTATTAGGACCATATGCTATAGTCAATGATCTAAGAGGACCTTTGCTCCCAGAGTGACGGAATAACATTTGATAAGGGTGGTGTATGAAATAAAGCACCTTATTTAACAGACGTTCCCACCACCAATCAAGGCTCAGTAATATTCTGAAATACATTAACTTGGAATATATGCTTGAAAAACTGAAAAATAGGGAGGGAAAAAAAACATATTGAAAGTAGGAAATAAAAAGGAGCAAAAGGCAGCTGAAAAACTCAAAAATAGTTAAATCATACAATTTTACATAGTATTAAATTATTGAGAGTGATTTAACTTAAAAGGAAAAAATGAAGTTGTAAAGATTCCTAGAAGTGTACAAAAAACTGATTACAAGACCATGAAAAAGAATGAAAAGAATTCTTATAAAACTGAAGAAATTAAAGGAAGACAAATAAAAACATCATAGTGAAGAAAGACATTCTAGAAACAATCTTTAAAAATGAAATAAATATAACTGAAAAAGTTAGAAATTTGGAGAAAAGGGTAGAGAAAATATCACCAAATGAATATATATGAGAGATTTCAGAAACGATAATTGAGATTTAACACATGTGAGATAACTATATCTGAAGAGAAAAGACAAAGTGGCCCTTAGGGTTTACGTATGTTTACAATTTTCCACTCATTCCAGGAACCGTGGCATGATTGTGGTCTTCAGTTCCCCTGATAGGCATGGTCATGTGACTAGATTGGGCCAATAAAACGTGAACAGTGAATACTCCCCTTTTGTCCCTCTTTGTAGAAGCAGCATCAAGAAGGAGCTTCCATCAGCTTGGGTTGCGGAGTGACTATAGTCAGCAGAGGCCTTGATGAACTACTTTGGACTTGTGGTATGAACAAAACATGAGCTTTTATTATGTCAAGCCACTAAGATTTTAATACTGCAGCATAAAAGTGGTATGAAGAAATATTCCAAGATACACAGCCTATCTCAAAAGGCTTAATACAATTTTAGGTTTTTCTAAGTTGACAAATATAAATGTTATCAATTTATAGAAAACATTATTTGGAAATTTAATTACCTACATTTTTTTCTATATTTGTTTTTGTTAATTTTAGTAATATGTTTTAAATTTTATTTTTTGTTTTTTCATTGTTTGCCATCTTAAATCAGTGGTAACAAAAAACTTATAATTAACAATATATTGTTTGAAATTTACAAAACTAAGTATAAAAGCATAGACAATAACTTTCAAATGATGAAGTTGGTGAGTTATTTGTTTTACTCACTATTTTGTGAGATACTTGAAGAAAGTTTATTTTTAAATCAAATATAGTGCCTGGAATTTATATAAATGTTAAATAAACTTTTGGGGGACATAGTTGAATTATTAATGCTTTCACTATTGCCATGTAGATAATTCAGGCTGATTCTTTTGGCCAAGAATTATGATTGGAACCATTTGCTTTCCATGTATGCATGGACAATTAAAAAGATTTCTGGAAGTTCTTTATGTTTGATAGCATGATTTTTATTTAGATCAATTTAGATGCATAGGCTACAGTGATTTTATTTCAAGTTGAGATTGAACAATTGTAAAAGTGATGATTGATAGAAGCCATCATATGATTAGGTTAAAGTAATAAACTGGTTTAAAAATGACACAACAGCATTTTACAGCTAAAATGAAGCTTAAATTGAGACATCTGAAAATGCAACCTGACAGGATGTTACTTTTCCTCTCTTTGAAAAAAAAAGTGATCAGTCATGTTCTGGGAACTAAATTAGATACAGGAGAGTGAGCACAAAAATATCTCAGTTTAAATCTGCTTTTAAAATAGCATAACTTTTGTTCTACATTACATACTCAACTCTATGCAAATAATGTTTGTGGTCCTTAAAATCCTCCAAGGATCTTCACCTTTATCTTTAAAGCAGAATCAGGGAGAGGAATTCCTTTCAAGTAAGTCATGTAAGTACCTGTGAATTAAATCTTCTTTGGCTTGCATTTTAGCTCCTGTCATTGACTAAATATGTTATCACACTGTCCTGTATCTCCTTGGATTCTTTTACCACTATCAATCTTTTCCTTTGCTGCCTCTTCTTCTCTCGCCCTTTGATGGTAGATAATTTATTGGATTCAATCCTTAGCTCTATTCCTTTGCTTCTCTTGATGATCCCTACAACTCCCATGCCTTAAAATATCCCCATACTGAAGTCTTCCAATTTTATGTCACCCCCCCAACCAACTCCCCAACTAAATGTATCTTCATTTTCAGTTTTCTGCCAGACATGCCAACTGAAATTCTCTGCAACCTCGCCAATCTAAGAACTGATCTTCCTCTCCTACCTGGGCATATCTTGTCCAATTTTATGCCAATAGTTCTCCACTCAAGTATTGACGAGGGAAGTTGAAATTGTTAGAAAAGTGAGGTTGAATCAGAATCACACATGGATGTTTTCAAACCAACTTCTTGATACATAATTTGTGCCAGAATTCTCTCAGGCAGTGAATTAGAGAAGTGTAGATAAAGTGAAAAAATCAGTGTACCGAAGACAAACCTGAGGGATTTCTTATTTATTTTCTCTCCAAAAAGAGAATAGGAATAGAGAAAGGGCTGGAAAATTCTGCAGAATGGTCACGATTCTGAGACACCTTTAACATCTGTTTCAACCTCTTTACTCCCATTTTCTCTACAACTGCTTTAGTTCAGGATTACCAGGATTACCTTGACTTCTGCCATGACCGAATGGATGACTTCTTTGACTTTAGTAATTTTTCCAGGCCCATACACCCTATACCCTATGACCAGAAGAATAAATATGAATATATTGGGTGTGTTTGTTAACTGAAGTCTAATTTAAATGTGATGCAATTCATCAATATTTACTGTACAATTTGATGAATTTTGAAATGGTATATAGTCATGAAACCACCATAGAACACCATGTCTAAAATGGAGTGAAGAGCATGAAACAGATACTAGAGATGTCTCAAAATTTCCATCTCCTGAAAAAGTTTTGAGTTCACTCTTCTGTTCCATTGATCTATGTTTCTATCCAGCATTCAACTCACATTGTGTTTAAGCACTTCTGATTATGGTAGCTATATAACAATATGATATAATAAATATAGTATAATATAATAACATATATAACAATCTTGAAATTTGAGTGAGTGAATTCTCTCATTTTATTCTTGTTTTATAAAAGTGATATTGCTATTGTAGCTTCTTTCCATTTCCATATTAATTATAGAATAATGTTATCTGTGTTTACAAAGAAATATTGCTGGGATTGTGATAGAAATCATATTAAATTATAGTTGGAGAAAATTGACATCTTTGTTAAATGAGTCTCTCAATCTATGAACATGGTATGTCTCTCTTTTACTTAGGTTCCCCTTATTTCTACTGTCAACATTTTGTATTTTTTCAGCTTAAAATTCCTAAAAGTGTATGTGCCATCTTAGAGTTACAGATAAGTATTCAACATTTTTAGCAACTTTAAATGGTATTGTATTTTTAATTTTAGTCACCATATATTCATTGCTGTACATAAAAACAAAATAGATTCTATTGTATATTAATCTTGCATCATGCCACCTCACTGAATTCACTTACTAGTTTTTTGGAGTTCTTTTAAATGTAGATAATCATGTCATCTAAAAGACAATTTTATTTTTTTCAATCCAGTATGTATGCCTATTATTTCCTTTAATAGAGTTACAAACCGAATAGAATTTCCAGTATTATGTTGAATAGCAGTGGTGAGAGCCAATGTCCTTGCCTGTTGCCAGTCCTAGAGAGAAAGCTTTCAATCTTTTGTGATTAAATACAAGGTCATGTAGAGAGGGTTTTTTAATAAACTTTCGATAAATTGAAAAGTTCCCTTCTGTTATGGGTTACATAGTGTTCTCTAAAATTCATATGTTTAAATCTTAAACATTTCAGAATGTGACTTTAACTGGAAATAGGGTATTTTGGATAGAATTAGATAAGATAATATTAGGTCATACTGGATTAGGATGACCACCAGTATGACTGATGTCCTTAATAGTAGGGGAAATTTGGAGAGAATGCAGAGAAAGAACACCATGTGAAGACGAAGGAAGAGATCAAAAAGATGCTTCTACATGTCCAAAAATTGCCAGCAAAATACCTGTAGATAGGCAAGAGACATATAATAGGTTCTACTTCAGAGTCCTCCAAAAAAACTAACCCTGCAAACAATTTGATCTGGGACTTTGAGCTTTCAGAACTGTGAAACTATAAATCTGAGTTGTATAAGCCACTCACTCATTTTTTTGTACTTTGTTATAGCGGCTCTGTCAACTAATACACCCTCTATTCTTGGTTTTCTAAGAGTTTAACCATAAGTGAGTGTTAAATTTTAAGTGTTTTTTCTGCATCAATAGATATGGTTGCGTGATTTTTTTTTTCTTTAGCCTGTTGACATAGTGGATTAGAGTAATTTCTCTTTGTTTATTGAAATAGCCTTATGTGCTGAAAATAAATTCTATTGGTCATGGAGTATAATTTTTTACATACATTATTGGATCAAGTTTGCCAGTTTCCTAAACTGCTATTCAGTTTGTTGAGGACTTTTTTTTTTTTAATCCATAACATAAGGAATTTTAATCTCTACTTTTCTCTCCTTCTCTCTCTCTTTTTCTTTCTTTCTTTCTTTCTTTTTTTTGTTTTGTGGTTATCTTTGGAATTACCAGAGTAATACTGGCTTCATATACCCGGCCCCGGCCGAACTGCAGAACAAAAAAATAGCCAGGCATTGTGGTGGCACCTGTGGTCCCAGCTACTCAGGAGGCTGAGGCAGAAAAATTGCCTAGGCCCAGGAGTTGGAGGTTGCTATGAGCGGTATGATGCCACTGCACTCTACTGAGGGCGATAAAGCAAGAATCTGTCTCTACAAAAAAAAAAAAAGAAAAGAAAAGAAAAAAATTGTAAGTATTCCCCTTTTCTTTTTTTTTGAAAATATTGTGTAGTGGGTGGTGTCTGTGACTCAAATGTATAGGGCACCAGCCCCATATATATTGGAGGTGGCAGATTCAAGCCCAGCCCCGGCCAAAAACTGAAAAAAAAAAGAAAAGAAAAGAAAATATTATGTAGAGTTAGGGACATTTCTTTAAATATTTGGTAGAATTCTCTATCAAATGAGAGATTACTTTGGGTGGAATTTCAGAGCTACAATTTCAATTTTCTTAAATGTGATTTACCTAGAATTAAGTAAATGTATTGGTATAAGTTTAAGGGAAACACTCTTGTGTTACAAAATCAAAATTCTGATTGTATGTTCTGGATTGACCATAAACTTCTATATTTTCTCTAGAATTATACTAAAATGACCTTAAAAGGATTTCAGAAATGGGATATTCAAATGATGTCATTTATATTGGGTGACTTGTGGTAGTTTGTGCTTTTGAGAAACATGTTCTCACATATATGTGGGTAAAGTTATTTGTAGGATTCCCTGACCATCTTTTTGATGTCAGCAGGGTCTGTAATGATTTGTCAGTCTTGCTAGAATTTTATCAATTTTATTACTCCTTCCAATTAAAGCATTTTGTTTCATTGATTTTCTCTATTGTTTATGCTTTTAGTTTCATTGATTTCTGCTGTAATTTTTACCATGTTCTTTGTTTCCTGAAGTGGGAGCTATTCTTTTCCAGTATGGGAATCTAGTGCTATAAATTTCCCTCTCAGCATTATTTTAACACTATCTCACAAATTATGACATTTACTTTTATTTTCACTCTACTCAATGTATTTTTTAAAATGTCCTTTGATACTGACTCTTTGACCTATGCATTATTTAGAAGTGTGTTTAGTGCTGCGTGTTTTAGTTGTAATGTTGGGAATCATATTCTGACTTGGATAAGCAATGAAGTTGCTGCAAATATCATAGCTTTCAAGAAAATACTAAAAATAACTATGAGATTATCCTATGCTGCCTTTTTGGAATAAAAATATTTTAAGTGGAACTTGATTTACCCCAAATTAAGTATGTTTATTGGTGTAAGTCTTTACTCTCTTACAAAGAATGGTGCTGGGGAAACTGGACAGCCATGTGCAAAAGACTGAAACAGGGTCTGCACCTCTCATCACTCAAGAAAAATTGATTTGCAATGGGTAAAAAATTTAAACCTGAAACTACAAGAATTCTAGGAAAAAAATGTTAGAAAAACTTATAAATGTTGGCCTAGGGAAAGAATTTATAAAGAAAGCCCCAAAGCAATTATACATCGACCCACAAATGGATTAATAAATTGTTGTACATGTATACCATGGAATATTATACAGCCTTAAAGAAAGATGGAGTCTTTACCTCTTTCATATTTACATGGATGGAGCTGGAACATATTCTTCTTAGCGAAGTATCTCAAGAATGGAAGAAAAAGTATCTAATGCACTCAGCCCTACTATGATACTAATTTATAGCTTTCATATGAAGGCTATAACTCAACTATAGTACAAGAATATGGGGAAAGGGGCGAGGGAGGGGAAGGGAGGAGGGAGGTTAGGGTGGAGGGAAGGTAATTGCTGGGGCCACACCTACGGTGCATTTTAGAAGGGTAAAGGAAAAACTTACTAAATGCAGAATACAAATGTCTTCATACAATAACTAGGAAAATGCCATGAGGGCTATGTTAATCAGTTTGATGAAAATATTTCAGACTGTATGTGAAACCAGCACATTGTACCCCTTGATTGTAGTAATTTACACAGCTATGATTTAAAAAAAAAAAAAACCCACAATGAGATATCACCCAAGTCCAGTGAGAATGGCTCTTGAAAAACCTTCCTGAACAACAAGTGCTTGCATCGATGCTGAAAGAAAGGAACACTTAATACACTGTTGGTAGCACTGCAAACTAATACAACCTCTGTGGGAGGTGATATGGAGAAACCTCAGACAGCTAAAAGCTGACTTACTCTTTGATCCTGTGATCCTGTTACTAGGTATTGACCCAAGGAAAAAAGATATTTTATAAAAAAGACAGTTGCACTCAAATGTTTTTAGCAGCAAAATTCACAGTTGCAAAACTGTGGAGGCAAACCAAGTGCCCACAAATACATGAGTGGTATATATAAAATAATAAAATGTGGTATATACATGAATGCTATATATATGAGTGGTATATATAAAATAATAAAATGTGGTATATATATATATATACATACATATACATATATATATATGTGCCATGGAATACTGCTCAGCTATAAAAATGGTGATATATTATCTTTTGTAACAACCTGGATATAATTGGAGACCATTATTCTAAGTGAAGTATAGCAAGAATGGAAAAACACCACATATGCTCAATACTAAATTAAAATTAGTTGACCAACACTTACTTGCACAAATGGAATTAAAACTCAGTGGCAATCAAGTAGGTGAGGGTGGGGGGGCTGGGTAAACTCACATCTATCTGGTACAACTAACACCCTGTGGGTGAAGGGCACACTTAACAACCACAACTTAAAATAGGAAAAAATTAGGATACAAATTATGTATCCAAATGTGTGTTCCCCTGTAGCATTCTGAAACTTAAAAACTATAATAGGAAAGATGAAATTTCAGACTCCATTGTAAAATATGACCCTTGTTTAGTCTAATATAATTTTGTTATGATGATAAAAGTCATGCATGTATCTAATTCAAAATAAAATAATCAAATTACAAAATTCTGATTAAATATTCTGACTACAAACTTCTGTATTTTCTCTAGAATCATACTAAAATGACCTTAAAAACATTTCAAAAATGGCTAAACTCCCTGTCAGTTTTTCAGCCTCTTCTAAAGGTGGATGGGAAGTCAATAATCTTCAAACATGTGAGGAAGTTCTCTAATATAAAAAGAAATCAAAATGAACAATAAAAATTATAAACAGGGGCGGAGCAAGATGGCAGCCGAGTAACAGCTTCCTTGTGGCTGGGCACGGTGAGACTGGGGAGAGAGGACTTCAGGCATCTCTGGCAGGTGGGATCTACCCAGGAACTTCCCCTTGGGGACACAGGGAGACAGCGTGA
>CAUYRH010088147.1:0-34522 GCA_963574655.1 Perodicticus potto
CCATGTCGCCCCTTCCCTGCCGGGCCTCCCCGGCGGGTCGGGCGGCCCCCCCGGGGGGGCCCCACCCGCTTTCCAAGGCTGCACATTTAATTTAAATATTTGTAGTATTTATAGGCCAATACAATACCCCGGGAAGCCCCCCCCCCCCCCCCCCCCCGGCCTGAGAGAAAGCTCCTCGCAGCCTACCACAGACTGTAATTAGAGTGGCTGGAGGAACCCGGGAGAAGTTCTGTGACCCCAGCAGGCTCTGGCCAGACCTTGCTGCGTTTAAAGTGGGGGCCCCTCCCTGTCCGCGCCTGGGACACACTGGCCCCACAGGTTCCTCAACTTTAATTTATGTGAAGATTCCTCTCTTTGGGTTGCTCTTCGGGTTCCTGGCTGACTCAAAGTAACTGGAAGGGAAACTGAGGGATGAGCTGGGCACGCCAGACCTGGAGATCTATGGGGATTAGGAGGCCCCGCCCTGAATTCAAATCCTGTCTGGATGTGAATTGGGCAAGTTCTTTAAATTTACCCTCATCCTTATAAAGCTTTGGTTTTCACATGGAGTAGGTAAGGGTTTGACTATGTTTACCTCGTGTATTGTTTGGATTAAATGACTTGGTGCATGACTGGTCCTTTAGCACAAGTGCCTGGCAATGTAGGTGACCAACAAAAGTCGGGTTTTGTTTCCCTTTTATTAAATTACCATGACTTTTTCCCTCCAGTCATCTCTGCTTATAAACTGTTTTTCTCTCTTCTTTGTCTCTGGGGATACAAGTTTTCACTTTATGCCCACTTTAATCTACAATGCTGAAAGTGTTCATTTATAATTATCCAGATGCTATGGACTGAATATTTGTGTCCCCCTTTAATTCACATGTCGAAAGCCCTAATCCACAGTTGGTGACATTGAAAGATGGGGCTGTTAACAGGCAATAAAGTCATGACAGTGGAGCCCGCATTATGGGATTAGTGCTCTTATTAGAACAGATAGGAGGGAGATGATCTCTCTGCCCTGTAAGGAAGCAGCCAGAAGACAGCATTCTGTGAACCAGGAAGAGGGCCTCCCCCAAAGTGTGACCATGCTGGTACCTAGTCTCAGGCTGCCAGCCTCCAAAACTGTCAGAAATAAAGGTTTGTTTGTAGCTACCCGGTCTTTGGCTTTTTTCTTTTTGTTGTTGTTGTTATTGTACACACTAAGATACCATGCCAGAGGAGACTTCAGTTTTAAAAAAATCACTGAAACATTTAAGAAATTAGGTCTTTTTTAGCCTGGTCTGCTGCCTTTTCCACCTTATCTTTTACCCATTTGAGGTAGTGACTTCTTACTCTAGTGAGAGTGAAATGTGCACAGCCCTGTATATAAGCCTGTTTCAGTTATCATTCCTCTCTCTGAAGTTAAAGCTCACATGGTCTGTGTCACCTACCTAACATTTTCCCCTTTGCTATGTGATGCCATCTCCTGTGCTGTTATCACCTGCTTCCTTTAACCTGCTATGTATTATTTCATGTGTTTATTTTCTTTGTAGAGAATCACCCTCTTGAAGTTCGTAACTGTGTTTTAACTTTCATTAAATTCTCTCATCATGGAGCACAATGCTGTGAACAGCATAGCTGCCCAAATTGTTACCGAATGAAGGAATGAATGGTGTTAGCATTAATTATCTAGAAAGAGAGGTTGCCTTTTAGATTTAGGAACATAAGAACACAATAAATTGTATATTATATTAAATGTTGGGACTCTCCTGCCTTAAATTCTTTTGGAAAGATTATTGCAGCCTTCAACTTCTAAAGGTTCTGGAGCTACTATGGAGTTTTCCTATGGCCCCGATACAGTGGTCCTCAAAGTATGGTTCCCTGGAGCAGCAGCAGCATTACTGGGAAACTTACCTGAAAACCCCACCCCAGACCTACTGAATCAAAAACCACAGGGATAGGGTCCAGCAAAGTGTGTTTTAACAGTATTTAACACAATGATTTTGATGAATACTAAAGGTTAAGAACTTCTGTCTTAATGAATTTATCATGATTCAGCGCACTTCTTATACCTGAATATGCACAAGAATCACTGGGGATCTCGCTAACATACAGATTCAGATTCAGTACGTCTAGAATGGGATTGAGATTTTACCTCCTAAATTCTCATGTGATGCTTATGCTGGTGCTCTGGAAATGACACTTTGAGTAGTATGGTTAAACTACAGCCAGTAAAAGAATTTCATTTCAAAGGCCATCTTTAGTTAAGTGACTTTCTGTTATACTGTGCTGAAAAGGATTCTGAGGGTGTATCTAGTTGGCAATAACTGCCTGATCAACTGATAATGTCTGCCATGAACAGAAATGGTGGTAGTAACATATATGCTATGTATTTTCCCTCTTTGGTTTCTTATTTAAATCATGTTTGCTGCTAAGGTAAGATTTTGCATTCTGAGGCCCTCAAATATGCACAAATAGGCAAAATATTACATTTCTGTATTCATGATACTTTTTTCTAATATGCTAGGATTTGGTAAACATATGAGTACTTACCTTAACCCCATGTGATTTATAAAACTAAAGTCTGATAAGTCCTCATCTTTCTTGATGAAAGATCTTTCAGTTGAAGACAAGTTTATCTTTTAGTCTGCATCCAAATTTCCTTTCCTATCTCTTCATCTCTTTAATAATTTTATTTGTTCTTTCTTGGAACAAAAATTTTTAAATCTCCTTTTATAGCTCTCCTATATACCTTCGTTTTTCTTATTTAAAGCAAAATAATTGATCATCCTAACAAGACAAGGGGGGCTATTTTTCCCCCTATGGAAAATGAGATAATTGTTTTCTCCTTAAATAAGATGGCTTCAGATTATAAAAATGGCTTAGTCCTTCTACATGGATACTATGTTAACATGAAAGAAGTCTTTTTTTTTTTTTTTTGCAGTTTTTGGCCGGGGCTGGGTTTGAACCCACCACCTCTGGCATATGGGGCCAGCACCCTACTCCTTAGAGCCATAGGCACTGCCCTGAAAGAAGTCATTTTAAATCAATATGTTTGGCAAACATTGGTTCAGGTGCCTGGTTCAGAGAATGGCAAGCTGCTCTGGAAAGAAAATACTGCCCAGGTTTAAAAGAAAACTATTCTTTTTTTTAATTATATGCACTATGGACAAAGATGCAAAGTTGAAACAGCACACTATTTTAAGTTCCACACTCTTTTCTCTTTTTCTTTTAGCTTTAAACTTATGAAACCATCCAAATATCCAAACATCATCCATTGATCCATTTTGAAACTTATTGCCAAAGCTCTCAGGACCACTAAATCATTGTAAGAGTCTAGACAATTCCCTGGTTCTAAGAACTGTTCTTAGAACAGGAGGTGCCAGCTGCACCATCTCTCATACTCAACATCAACCACTCCTGATCATTTGAGTGTGAATTGAAATTCAGAGCTTACCTGCAAGTGACCAGCTCCATACACCCATTTTTCATCTAAAGTAAAGACTCCTGTCTACCTGACCTTCCAAGAAGACAGTTCTGTGAAGAACTGGACCATTTAAACACTATCCTGTCAAAAAAAATTGGGAGTTCTGGAGAAAGTTAATAGCTTCTTGGAGACCCTCAAATATCCATGATGAGGGGAAATGTTGCACATCTCTGGAATAAAATCAAAAGCAAGGATACATATATGAGCCTATCTGGGAGTAAAAAAAAATCATACTAGCTTATTTTCAAAACTTCACTTTTCCTCAATTTCGTACAACATGGATTGGTGACTTTTGACACATATCTCAGAGATGAAATAAATGCCCACCTTTTAGTAGTAGCTGAGTTGAGAGCTCACCCATCCCAGATAGCAGAGAGGGGTAAGAACCCTAGAACATCTCTTTAGAAAACCTGCCATTCCAGAACCCTAGCTCAACCCACTTCCATTCTCAAACCTTCTAGATGGCTTTGTGTGCAAATCAATATACATAATGGCTGTTTTTTGAGAGCTGCAGACTGAGGGTGTAGAAGCTACAGTGTGTGGGGTATTTGTAAATGTGTGTGTGTATTTACAGGCATTTGAGGCAACGGCCCATACTAAATGTCAAACAAATACAATCAGACACTGCATAATATTTCAGTCAATCATGGACTGCGTGGTATAATGGAGCTGAAGAATTCCTATTGTCTAGTGATGTTGTAGCAGCCGTAACATCATAGTGCAATACATTACTCTTGTGTTTGTGATAATGCTGGTGTAAACAAATTTGCTGTGTGGCTAGTTGTATAAAATTATAGCATATACAATTAAGTGCAGTACATAATACTAAATATACTTGGTGATAAATACTTGATAATAAATTATTATGTTAAAGATTCATGTATTTATTGTACTATTCATCATTATTTTAGAGTATACTTCATCAACTTATTAAAAAAAACCTTTAACTGTAAAACAGTCTCAGGCAGGTTCTTCAGGTGGTAATCCAGAAAGCATTGCTATAATAGGGTATGACAGCGCCATGCATGTTATTGCCCCTGGAAGACAAAGATATTGATGATATTGCCCTATCATCACACACTATAGCCTAGTGTGTATGTTTGTGTATTTGTGAGGTTTATTGTTGTTTGTTTTGTTTTTGGGGACAGGGCCTTGCTGTGTCTCCTGGGCTAGAGTACAGTGGTATCATTACTACTCAATGCAACCTCAAACTCCTGAGCTCAAGCAATCCTTTGGCCTCAGCCTCCCAAGTAGCTGAGGCCACAGGCACGTACCACCATATCTGGTTAATTTTTCTATTTTTTTGTACAGGTAGGGTCTTCCTCTTGCTTAGGCTAGTCTTGAATTCCTGGTCTCCAGTGATATTCCTACCTCAGCCTCCCAAACTGCTAGGATTACAGGTGTAAGCATGTCTTAGTTTTCAAAGAAATTGCAAAACTAAAACAACAACAACAACAAACCCCGCCAAAACAAATTTTAATACCAAAAACCTTATAGAATATCCATATAAAGAAAATATTTTTGTACAGCTGTACAATGTGTTTATGTTTTAAGCTAAGTGTTATTATAAAAGAGTCAAAAAGTTAAAAAGTTACAGTAACCGGGTAGCGCCTGTGGCTCAAAGGAGTAGGGTGCCAGACCCGTATGTTGGAGGTGGCAGGTTCAAACCCAGCCCCAGCCAAAAAATGTAAAAAAAAAAAAAAAAGTTACAGTAACCTAAGGTTAATTTATTATTGAAAAAAAATGTTTTGATAAATTAAGTGTAGTCCAAGTATACAGTGTCTATAAAGCCTACAGTAGTGTCCAGTCATGTCCTTGGCCTTCACATCCACTCATCAGTCACTCACTGACTCATCCAGAGCACTTTCCAGTCCTGCAAGCTCCATTCATACTGGGTGCCCTATTCAGGTGCACCATTTTTTATCTTTCATACTATATATTTACTGTACCTTTTCTGTGTTTAATATGTTTCGATAAGCGAATACCATTGTGTTGCAGTTGCCTTCAGTATTCAATATAGTAGCACGCTATGCAGGCTTGTAGCTTAGGAACAATAAGCTATATCATATGGCCTAGGTACATAGCAGGGAATACCCCCTGAGTCTGTGTAACCACACTACATTATTAGACAACGTTGCCTAATAATGCGTCTCTCAGGACACTTCAGAACATCCCCCATCTTTAAGGGCCACATGAGTTTACATAGCAAACCATTGGTTACTCAGTGGCTCCATCATTAATTCAATTAATAAACTGTTGAGGGCCATTCTTTTGCTAGGCTTTGGGCACTGTGAAGAGGAACAGATAAGTTTTTGCTCTCTGCTCTCAAGTTTCAAAGGATCCCTTTTTCTCACAACTAAAAACACTGAGAGAACTCACAATCTAGTAGAGGAGGCAAACAGGGAAATCAATAATTGGCAAATAGTATGTAACCAATCCTCTAATCGAGATGGTGCAACATATACAGTGATAAACCAGGCATAAAGGAGGGCCAACTATTCATGGAGTTATCGGCTATGCTGCTTAGTTTAACTTTATGACTGACAAAAAAAAATCCCTGACTAATGGAAAGAAATTTCCTTTTGTTTCCACTCTTAGTGTTGAAACTATAAGAGGGATGTGAGATGTGTCTACTCTCATACCTTGATATGTGAAGTCTAAGAAGAGTTCCTTTGTTTACATCTTGCCTCATTCCACAAAGGGGTTGAGTAAAATCTATATTAAATAAAAGGAAGACTAAAAATGAATAAGAATGCATGTCACAGAGAAAAGAACATTTTTATTTCAAACCTAGTGATTACTTTTACTTTCTGTAGGCAAAAGAAGGCTACATTTAAAAAAAAAATCCTATCAGTGGGAATATAAACTGCATTATCACTTCCTTCTATATTCGGGCCCCAGTAAATAACCCAAATCTGAGATTTCAAAGTCTGCCAGTTCCAGGCTGCTCAAGAGAAAGTCTCTGAGTGTAATGTCTGCGAGATACATTAGCGATCATTTGGATATCTGAAGGCCAGCCCTTAGCCAAGGGATCAGTCTATATTGTCTCTGTAATAAGGGAGAAAAATTTCATTTCTTTTGAGAGGTTTAGCATGAAGGTACTCCCAAAAATGGAGTAGCAAGAGCAATGTGGAGAGCCTCCCGAGGAGGACAGAAAAAGCAGACCCAAGTGGCAAAGTAAAAAAAAAAACCTTTCCTTTTTCCAAAATAGCAACAAAGCCTGCTATGCTACCAAATATTTGGAGTGAGTTGATTTTTCTTTAGGTGGAGGAATGTTATTAAAAAAAAAAAAGAAAGAAAAAGCAGAAAGGCTAAGTTGTGAATCTGGATTTGTTTTGGAGCAGGAGAAAGAGAATAGGAAAAAGAGATAAGAGTGAGATCCTAAGTTTCATGGAAGCAGAAATTCAGAGTTGGGATGTCCAAGAGAATGAAAACCTTGACTCCTCCTCCTGTCCTGTCCTTACCCCCTTACTCAGTGATCTGCAGACTCTTTGGCCAGGGAATTTAGTTTCCTGTTTGATCTGGGATAGGATTATCAAATAAATTTAAATAAGAATGTCCTCTGGCAAGAAGTTGGGGGGGAGAGAAAATGTAAATAAAAGATAAGTATCAATTGTATGTGTGGGCAAAGTACAGTAGAAGGGGAAAATAAAAACTGGACTCTGCAGTCCCCACAGTTGGCTATCACCTTTATTTTGGAGACAGAATCATCTCTAGGACTCAGTCTGCGGGAAGTAAAGGTGAGGTCCAGATTCCAGGCTGAATCCTACGTGCAAGATGTTTTCTTTCCTTGTTATTTTACATTCTCTACCTACTTTTTAATTATTACTGATGAAGACTTTAAAAAATTTTTTTACTGACTGAGAGGGTCTGTTAAGTCTAATTTAAACTGATCTTTTGAAATACTATCCTTTGTTTTGTATTATCCATTTTTATTGTCTTACATCTGACCAGGCAACAAGAGTTGACCTAATAATAACGATGAACTGTAATTTATGTAGTTATTCTTACTATGTGCTGGGGACTAAAGTGAGCATTTTACATATTCTCTAATTCTCACAACAATCCCACGAGGTAGATGATAATTGTCATTTCATTTTACAAAAGAGAAGAATGAGCCCCAGGGAGGGTTCGGTATCTTACCTAAGATCTCATAGCTAATTAAGTGGAAAAGCAACACTTGACGATGGCACCTGGACTGTGGATACGGATCAATACTATCAAAGGGAGAACCATCATAGTGATAATCACAGAAATGACAATACAACTCCCTGTCCCCGATACTGTTACCTTGTACATACCACTGCAATGAATCCCACAGCAGTCCTATGCAGAGGCATAATTACTCTATTTTACAGTTGAGAAAACTGGTGGAAAGGTTTGGTGACCACCCAGGCTATGAATGACAGTGGTCATATAATAATGAGGCAAGGAATAAGTGGCAGTTCTGGAGTGCAGGGGGGCTCTTTGCATGATGCTCAGGCTCCGAGACAGGGCTGCCTATTGTATTCACTGGGAAGCAAAAATAACTTGGACCAGTAAGAGAGAAGCCTAAGAATTACCCAGGGCGCTGGTTAAAGGAACAGATTTCTAGAAAGCCCCCCACCCCCACAACAGACTTAGAATTCTGAATCTGTGAGTCTGCGTTTTAAACAAGCACTCAGGTGACTGCATCAGTGGGGCCTCACGTTTTCTTTTGTGCTTTACATCCTCAGCTTACATTTAGAATCACCTAGGGAATTAAAACACTAAGTCTGATCTGTAATCCTAGCACTCTGGGAGGCCGAGGTGGGTGGATAGCTTGAGCTCAGGAGTTCGAGACCAGTCTGAACAAGAGTAAGATCCCATCTCTGAAACTAGCCAGGCGTTGTGGTGGGTGTCTATACTCGCAGCTACTCAGGAGACTGAGGCAAGAGGATTTCTTGAGCACAAGAGTTTGAAGTTGCTATGTGCTGTGATGTCATGGCACTCTGCTGAGGGTGACAAAGTAAGACTCTGTCTGAAAACAAATAAATAAACAAAACACCAAGTCCGTCCATATCTCACCATGGACCAGTGAAATCAGACTCTCAAGTGAGCAGATGTGTCAGGTATAGACAAATTGAAAAACAGTGCTTTGGCTTGACACCCGTAGCACAGTGGTTACCGTGCCGGCCACACACACCAAGGCTGGTGGGTTTGAACCTGGCCTGGACTAGCTAAAGCAACAATGACAACTGCAACAACAACAAGTAGCCAGGCGTTGTGGTGGGTGCCTGTCGTCCCAGCTACTTGGGAGGCTGAGCCAAGAGAATCGCTTAAAGCCTTAGAGTTTGAGGTTGCTGTGAGCTGTGACGCCACAGTACTCTACCCAGGGTAACATAGAGAGACTGTGTCTCAAAAAAGAAAAGAAAGAAAGAAAGAAAAACACTGCTTTGAGAAATGTTGCAAAGCCTCTCGCAACACTTTACAGTGGGGGATTATTGAGGCAATAATCTGGATGATATTAATCCACATTAACAGCGGATCAGGAAACAAACCAGTCTTTCTAGTACTTTCTGAGCAAGATTATCTTTTCTGAGAGGGACACACAGTGTAGCTCCCCAGGCAGGCCAAACTTAGCCCAAATCCTGCCTCTGTGTCAGCACTGCAGTGGCAACAGGCAGCCTGACCGTTACTTGGTGCAGGAACTCGAGGCCCTGAGCTACAATGCTCCCCACAGCTCCCTCACTGCCACATTTCCTCTTTTGGTTACTGCTGTCATCCTGGAAGACTTCATGCCTACCCTCTGACTCTGCCCCAGGCACAGAGCCTGGTGAGCATCCCTGGGAGATGGGAGAGGTGCTCCTGGCTGACGTCTGACCCCCTGGGAGCGGTGGGTGGTGCCCAGGACTCAGGACTCTGAGTAGAGTTAACTCTCAAAGTCCTCTGCTAAGGAAGTGTCTGTTGATGTGAAGAATCTCTACAGTGGATAACTTCAACAATTTAGAGCTTGGGTATACATTTTGCAATTTTTTCTTTATTTAAAATCTTGTTATGTATGTTATCCTATTGTTAAAATTAGTTTGCTAATATTTATGCATACGTGTGTCTCAATAATGTTTTAAAGAGAAGGAAACGGAAGGGGGAGTCATGTGGAAATGTTAACAGTCATCAGTTCTGAAGGACAAGCTAAGGGACTATTCCTTTCTTATTTTATTTCATTATTTTAAAAAGTTAGAATTATGAGTAATTTTAACTTACTTTTCATGGGATTTTCTGTACCTTTCAAATATGGATTTTAACCCTTCATTTATTCAAGAAACGCTTAATAAGCCCTATTGAGAATCAAGCCCTGGCTTGGCGCCTGTGGCTCAGCGGGCTAAGGCGCCAGCCACGTACACCTGAGCTGGCGGGTTCGAATCCAGCCCAGGCCCGCCAAACAACAATGACAGCTGCAACCAAAAAATGGCCGGGCGTTGTGGCAGGCGCCTATAGTCCCAGCTACTTGGGAGGCAGAGGCAGGAGACTCGCTTGTGCCCAGGAATTGGAGGTTGCTGTGATCTGTGATGCCACGACACTCTATCCAGGATGACAGCTTGAGGCTCTGTCTCAAAAAAAAAAAAAGAGAAGCAAGCCCTGTGCAAATACAGGTGACATGGAAGTAAAAAAGGCTAGCTTATGTCCACCTCTGCCTTCCCAGGCAGGAGAGTCATGGCCCTTTCCTCAACTAACCAATAAACAAAACCTTTGTTATCTATCAAAGAGTAACAGTCCAGTCCTAGTTAAAGAAAGGTTGTCTATATCACAAAATCATTAACAGGCAAGGTTCAGACAACTAGAAACTGTTAGTCCAGAGATACTGTTGTATTCCTCCCTTCCTCCCAGGGAAGCCGCTCCTAATAGAGTTGGGCTCGAACGGAAGTGGCAAGACCACCCCTGAGCAAAGGCACTAGGAGACCAATTTTTTTCTGACTGATCCATCAACTTGCCTCTATCACCATGAATGCTGGCCTCCAGACACAGTCCTCTCCCTGCAGACAGAGAGAAGATGAAGAGCGAAGTGGACCCAGGATGCCTGATAGGAATGCTGCGGGACATATGCAAAAGGGAATTCTGACATGCTACCCAATAAAATAATATTTCCACCTGTTAGCCATAGTCTTGGCTAAGAGACTCCTGTCAACCTCGTTGGCAATACAACCTTTCATTCACTGCATATTGTGACTGTTTTCGAGGACTCAAAATTCCAATCATTTGGAGAATATTGTTCTCATAGTTATTACTTGATATTATTTTCTGCCTTTTGTAATTATTGAGAAATTGTGATGGTTCTACTAAAGCTATACTTTTTAAAATTCTAAAAAAAATAATGAGAAGGGGGCAGGAATTCTAGTTAACACTATGCCTTGGCTGAGCTCAAGGCTGTTCTAAAAACTGTCAACAAAACAGAGACACCCGCAAGCTTCTTTTGGGCCTTGAGCTCTTTTGAAGCTGTGTGAAGATCTGAGATCATAAACAGCTGCGTTGATTTCTGCTCCTTCTCCAAACCCCAGGCAAATAAAACTTCAGAGCTTCACAGGCAGAAAAAAACAAAATATACAGGGATTGTCTTTTATTTTTTGGCTTAGAAAGATATTGTTTTCCAAACAGTGGAGCAAGATACTATTAAATCTTTTTTCAAAAAAAGAAAGAAAGGAAGAAAGAAATGTCTGGCAACTTTCTTGATGCTCCATGTTGCACAAGAATTTTGGACAGCCACAGATGAATTTATCAGAATTTTCTCCTCAAGGCAGTTTGGAAATGCCTCAACTATAATCCTAACAAAGTTATTCTCCCTAAGGCTGTACTGAAAACTCTTAAGCAGCAGTGGCCCAGCCATGACGTTTTTAAAAGGCCATGTTTTTGAGTTTCAGAATATTGAATAAACTCCTATTCGGAATCATTTGCTTGTTATAATTTTATCCTTCCCAAGGAGGGGATCATGAAGAGCTGGTCTGGGGACATGGAATCCAAGTTTCAAAGGCAGCTGGCCGACAAGGCTGTCTTCTTGCTGCTTTATCAAAGACAGGCTTCTAGAATCTCCTCCCATGCCCATTTTAGTTCTCTCCTTGCCCCTGATCTTTCATTCTTGACGTTCAGTTCTGTCTGATCTCCACAATCTTATTTTCTTCTGCTGTCCCTGCAGGAGGTACTCTGATAGAGCTCCTGATCACTACCCTTTGTTGCCAGGTTCCCTGCAGAGTAGAGAGAGGAAGAACACTAATGCTGGAGTCAGGCAGCCTGGCTTCGCCTCTTATTGACTGAGCAGGGATCACTTCTGTGATCCTCAGCTTCTCCATCAGCCAAATGGGAATGATGACAACTATTTCAGAGTTGTTGTGAGGATTTGACATAATGGAGGCATAATGGAGAGCCTGGGCTTAAGTTTAGAATCTTATATGTGAGTAGGTGTTGTTATGCTCATTCATTCATTCATTCAAATAATATTTTAATGCTACCAAATGTCAGGCAACATGCTGATCACTGGTGATGCAATGTTAGCAAGAACCACAGTTCTTTTCTCCTAGAGCTTACAATCAGGGAAATAGGTAGTAATTACATAATCATATCAGTGGAGGTATAATTACTAAGTTAGGCAAATGCTATGTGAGCAGATAAAGAAGCTAGACCTCTTGAGATGTTGGGAGGCAATATCTGAATGGCAACGAGGGTGACCAGGCAAGAACAGGGCTTTAGTTCTTGCCTGCCAGTGTGCTTGGGGTGGAGGTATGGGCCACCAGGAGCAAGAATTGGGAGCCCAGCCCCTTTCTCTCTGTGGTGTAAGAGACACTATCAGGGTGTCAATTACAACTCTAGATGCTGTTTAGTGAAGTGGAAACAGAGGGTCTCACAGATATGCACAGATACTTGGTTAGGTGATCTTCACATAGTCATGTAACCATCCTAAGCCTAAATCCCTTATCTATGTCACTAGTAAGACCCACTTGCTGGGATCTGGGAGAAAGATTAAACAAGAGAGGCAGTAGATAATAGTGGCTAAAAGGAGGAAGACTTTGGAGTTTGGCTGCAGAAGTGTGACTGGATTTGAGTTCTGCCACTTACTAGCAGCGGACAAGTTACTTAACCTCTCTGTAACTTAGGTTTCTCATCTGTAAAACAGGATTTATAACAGTACCTCTGCCATAGAATTGCTGAAAGGATTAAACGAGTTAATAACATAAAGCACTAAACTGGTGCCTGACAGAGATGGCCACTGCTCCCAATATGATGACCATGTTTCCTGGCACATAGTATTCAAGCCCCAACTCCTTTCCCACCTACTGCAGGGTCACTACATGATTGCTTGCAGTGGGTATGTCTGAGGTGTGGAAATTTCCATTGCTAACACACTGAGTGAAGGCCCAGAACATAAGTCTGAGAGCCCAATAGGGATGTCTGCCTCTCTGGCCAATCGGTACCATTCAGCCTCCTGGAGCAGGGATCCGTATCTCTAGAACTAAGGTATCCAGAATGGACAAGGGGGAAAAAAGCAAGAGAGAAGATGGAAGCCCTCTGTGGATCCTTTCCTTGCAGTTCTGAAGGCCAGGAGAGGTACAGAGGAGGCCAGCCTCTCTTATTAAGCCCCGGGCCACATCTGCACACTCCTCACCTGGCCTTCTGTTTACCATGGTTCACAGGGAAGAGCACGGTCAGGCTATGAGCACATCTGTTTTCTCCACGACATCCATTCAGGGTACTGCACCTACTCTTCTGCTAGGGGGTATCCTATGCAGATGCTCCCACCCCATACTCCAGTGGCTGCTTTCCTCCCAAATGCCTGAGGTGCCCAAGGCTGTCATCTTTAAGGGAAAGCCACTTCTTGGGAAACAGGCTTTGCTTTCAGCAACCACCTCTTCATGCTGGCATCATTCTGACTCTTCCCAATCTACAATTAAAATTAACACACCAGGATCAGTTTAGGTGCCATGGTAACCCAGACACAAGAAGCCAGTGGGACTGGTGGCAGTGTTTTGGGCGGGAACAAAACAGTTATGTACCAGGATCTTCATCTCATTTAATTTCTTCAAACAATGCTTGGAAGTAATATTTCTCCCTGTTTTATAGGTAGGGGAACGGAGGCGCATATAGCTAAAGTGGTGATTTGCCCAAGGCCACACAGCTAGAAAGCAGAACTGGGATTCAAATCCTCAGTTGTCTGGTTCCAAAAGCCATGCTTTTTCTAGGGCACTCCACTTGACACAAACAACCTGGCACTGAGTCCCTGATTGTGCTTCTTGTTTGCTGAAGGTTTTGGCAACAGCATCACTGATTCTCTGTGGGCCACAGAGTGGGGGTCCTGGGCCAATTGAATTTGTTAGTAACTTCCCTCAGTAGGTGGCCAGAAGTAGGGTCTAGAAGACCTGGGAAGGGAGCAGTGCCCTTCTTGGGGCAGGGGGCCAAGCCACAAAGTAGTGGAATTCAGATATGGAAAGAGACTTCAGAAAATCTGAATCTTCTAAATGCTCTCTCCCTTTTCCCTTTCCTTGCCCCCGACACACACAGGCACGCATACACACACTCAGGAGTGCACTGTCCTCATGCAGCTTGCATCTGGTAGGAAGGCACGCCGACCGAGGTGTTGAAATCCATGGAGAGTCATGATTTGGCACCTGTGGAGTACTTTTCAACACTTGGGAATTACAGCTTATTCGTCCACACAACCCTTCTGGAAAGGTTGTTTCTATGCCATCGTGGAGGGAAGAAATCAGAGCAAAGGCTATGAGGGGGTCAAAGCCAAGTTGGAGTTGAACTTTTCACCCCTGCTTGGTGATGGGAGGCCTTTGGTACTTCCTGCTCCTGGTTCTCCTCACCACACTCCAAGTAAACTTGAAAAAGCCATTGGCCCTCTTTGGGTCTCAGTTTTTTTATTTGCAAAATAAGGGGGTTGTTCAAAGGCTCTCAACCTGGGCACTCTAGACAACAGGGCTCTTAGGATATGTTGAGCAGGTATAAAAATAGTTGCCCATTTACTAAGGGCCTCAGACACATTTACTAGGCCCCTTATAAACAGTTCTCCAGTTCTTAAAGTTGCAAGGTAAGTTTAAGGATCACCACTCCATTTTACAGATGAGAAAAGAGAGCTTCACAGAGGTCAGAGGACTTGCTCAAAGTCACATAGTAAGTTATAGATTTGGGATTTGAACCCCAATTCATGTGTAGCTATTACAACCCACTCTCGCCTGGCTTGCACGATGCGCAGGGCTGTAGGTTTCCAGCTCCTCAGAGACCATCCCATGGGTGCTCAGCCCTGCGCTGTGATGAATGGACACCCTGTTGGCCTTGAAGGACAGAACGGGCACACGGTAGGCAAAGCTGCTTCCAGGGAAGCAGGGCACAGAGCCAGCTGCTCTAGGGCTGACCCCAGAGTTACCGATAACATGTGGAAGCAAGAGTTCAGTGAGGAAAGGAACAGGAGGCCCTTTTCACATTCCTCCCCTCTCAGCACAGAGCTGCTGTCAGAGTCAATTGCCGTCACGGAGCATCTGTACCTTCCGTGCTTCCTTCTGAAGACATTGACCTACTTTTTCTTGTGTAAAAATGTCTCCTGACCCCCGCCCTTCCTCCAGCAAATGCCTTCACATGCTGGTTGTTACAGGTGGGAGCTCTTCTGATCATCTGCTAAACAAAACCCATCTCCCAGTCTGTGGCCCCAAGGCTCTTCCTGCCCTTCCCTTGCCTACCTGCCTAGACTTTCTTCTGTCAACATACTCCAGCCATTTCCAGACAGGCCACGCTGTCTCACACCTCCATGCATGAAGAGGCAGGACAGCTCTGTGGGAAGCATGGCTCTCTGAAGGCAGAACCCCCGTGGTTCTATTCTGTTTCTACAGTGATATGTAACTTTGGGCAATTGACTCAACCAGTCTGTGCCTCAGTGTTTTTGTCTCCGAAATGGGTATAATAGCAGTGGCTATGTTGCAGAATTATTATGAGAAAAAAAAGAAGAAAATCGTATGTTAAGAATGCTTTTTAAAAAATTCCCCAGGTGATTCCACTGGACAGCCAAGGTTAGGAACCATTGAATCAAACTGTAATCTCCAAGAGGGTGCTTTAGGTCCTTCGCGCTCATGAAGCACAGCTGCTGACACAAGTCAGCATCCTAGAAGTAATTTGTGAATGAATGGATGATTCTATTTCTTTGAAAAATTAAAATGTAAAAACTTTTCCCCAAAGCCAGACACCCAGCCATTTTCAAGAAAGAATTTCAAACTAGAACTAGCAAAGCATGATCCTGGCCATCAGGAGGTTATGCTGGCTGAGGACTCCACCAGGAGATGCTAAGCTAACCTGGGCCCTGTCCTAGTAAATAAAGTCAATATTTAACACTGACTCCTGCAAAACTAGAAACAACAGACTAAATGAGACTCATGCAACATAAGAAGGAGACGACAAGAGACAATTTTTTGGATAAGTTGGTGTTTGGATGTTTACTCTAGCTCTTGCTTTGTTGTCAGGCTTCCAAGTTTCCGGGCCCATGCCAGGTTCAGACATGAAATGGACAAATGCACTTCCTGGATCCCCACACCTAATCCAGATGGAAACACTGGGAAGTGTCTCTGACCAGCTGTACTGCTGGGACAGAAATTATTCTTAGCACAATGGCGTGGGTGGTGAGCCAGGATTTTTTTCCTTATGTGATTGATGTTCAATTAGGCTGCCGAAAACTAGGACAGCATTTCTATGGATGGGGGGAGGGTTAGAGGGGCAGGATCCAGCATCTCAGTGTCTGGTTGCCTTTTGCTTTTTCTCTGGTGCTATGCTGTCCTAGAGGGGCTCATTAAGGAGCCATTAGCATATGGAGCATAATGGGACTCAATGAAGAAAGCCAGGGTGCTAGCTTTGCATTAGTCAAGATCAATGAACAAAGAAGCAGACCATCCAGTGTCTTTTGACAGAACTCAGAGGGACAAAACTCTTGAAACCACATGACAATAAATAAAGGACACATTCTTCTGCTTGTACCCTGCGTCCAACCAAGAGCAGGGCAGCTAGGCTGTATTAAAAAAGCACATAGTTAACCCCAAAGTTAGGGCAGGCAATGTGACAGGAAGCAATGCCAGGGAAGTTGATACCTAGAACAAAAGTCTGGGGGCAAACATTTTCCAAATGCTTACTCTATGCTAGGCCTGTATAGGTAACATCTAATGTGATCTTTGCAGGATAGAGTATTATCATTCCCCATTTATAGATGACAAAATTGGGGTGCAAAGAAGTTAAATAACTACTCCCTTTAGTAAATGGCTGAACTTAGTTTTATCACCCAGAACTGAGTGACGAATTCTGATCTCAGACTCCAAAGTCTGTATCTTTCCCATGGTGTCACATACTGGGCCAGAGAGCTCTGACTTAGTTCCCTGCCTTGGGTTGTCAAATGAGAGCGAGTAATTGACTGCACCTGGCTGGGAGAGCAGCGAGGAGGCAGCAGCTGGAGATGACCAGGTGTTCTGATGCCGGTGTGTCCCTTGGCTTGGGGCAGCTGAGAGTGTGCTCCCCAACTCAAGCAAAGCAGTAGGAGGTCCCTCAGGTAGTGACGTTGGATAGCACTGTTTTGTTGGTTGCTGTTGCAGAGAACAGTGGGTTGCACCTGCCTCTGCCAAGGGCAGCAGGGCAGACTTTTTTTTTAATTATTATTGTTTGGGATTCATTGAAGGTACAAAGAATTAGGTTACACTGATTGCATTTGTCAGATAAAGTCCCTTTTATAATTGTGTCCTGCCCCCAAGAGGTGTGCCATACACTGTGACCCCCGTCCCCCTCCCAGGAGGTCAGGCTTAAGAGACAGTGGAGGAACATGTCACCAGATCCCGCAGAGCTGGGCTCAGGAATGGCCCCTTTTCTAGCCCCAGAGAAGTACAAGAGGAGTGCTAATGTGACAAGGAGGTCCAGCTTGCTGCTAAGTGGACTTTGACAAATTGGTGTGCCTTCCTCCAAACCAAATGCGTGAGCTAGGCTGGTTGTAAAATCTCATTCTAAGGAAAAGAGAAGCCAGGTACCACCAGCTTGACCCCAGAAAGTAAGGAAATGATATTGGGAGCATGACACAGTGGCCAATTCAGGATAACAGCGTTCTGCCCCTACCTCTTTATGACCAGAGCTAATTCATATCAGTCAATGTCAGTCGAGTCATGTACAAAACGGTGATAAAACTACAACCCAGCTCTAGTGGACCCTGGGAGGTGGCTCCCTGTTTGGTGGCTCTCCCTTCCTCCAGCTCCCACGTGCTCTGCCTCTAAAGGTCAGCGCCTGTAACCTGCTCAGAGGCCTGCCTTTGGGCCACTGGAGCTCTCTCACCCATGTGTGCAGAGATGGAGGCACTTGAGGCTTTACTCCCCTGGGGCAGCCTGTGGCCAGTGACAGATTGTGGTACATGAAAGCCCAGCTCACTTGATTTGAGGTGGGATGAACTCTGAGGTGTAATTTAAGCTGCAGGCCTCCCCACAAGATGAGGCTGTGGCTGGGACTTGGCCTGAAATCATATCCTCGCTTGGCTTCATCTCTGTTCTGCTTCCCCTGTCCTTTACTGGTCTGTCCTGGGAGCCCTTCTTTAATGAATCACAAATCCTCATCTCAAGAGTCTACCTCTAAGGGAACCCAACCTAAGAGAGTGCCCTGCCAGGTTCTTGTGAAGATTAAGTGACAACATTTGAGTAAAGTGTTTAGCTCAAAGCCTGGCACCCAGGCAATGATCAATAAATGGCAGCGATTTATTTTTAGATGGAACCAGATGAAATTGCCAATAACAACTGCTTTAGTTACAGATCAGCCTAATGATATTTTATGGTGCAATCTCCTAAGGTTCTCCTACCAGCTACAATGAAGAAATCTTTCCAAAGAAGACCAGAGCCTATGCTGGTGGGTTCTCAACTCAGTGCCTTTCCCCTGTTCTATCCTTCCCCAAATAGTGCCGACCTCCAAGCCTACCCCAGTTACTGGTGTTTGGACTTTACTGGGTTGGGCTGGGACAGACGTACTTGTTGTTTAACCAGAGAGCCATGTGAATTTGGGCTCCACCTAAAAGAGTAGAGAGGGTTGTGGGTGGGAGAGAGCAATCAATGTTTGTCAGGTGGAAAAGGACCCGATCATAAACGGGAAAATATTTTCAACTTCCCCCATGGGCAATGTTTTGTAAATACATTTTTGTTTTATTTTCCTCAAAAGAGGACTTTGGTGGCCTCTGACAGCAGGCTGTTGTGCACCTACCCTTTGAAGGGCCATGACGTATTTATGGTACATTTCAGCTTCAAACGCTGAACAAATGAATATTGTGTTTGTGTCAGCCTGGCATGCCTGGCTGCCAGAAACAGAAAAGGGGCATGGAAAATTGTTATTTGTATTTCCTCTAGCTATCACCGCTGCAAATTCATGACAATGGGAAAAGTTTACGTTACAAATAAGCCATCAGCTATCTCCCCCCAAACACAGCACCCCCTCCCATCCCATCACAAAGGGACCTCCTGCAGGGCGAGAGTCCTGTGCAGAGGTGTGGCAGGGCCTCAAACACAGGGGAAACCCAGGGCCCAGGAAATGGGATGGTAGCAGACAAGTAAAAAAGAGAAAATGAGTCTGCAAATAGAAGGGCAGGGGGGCACCAAAGGATTTGCTTCGTTGGCAAGTTCCAGCCATCATTTACATAGAGGGCTATGAGCTTGGAGAGAAGCCTTGTCAGATCCTCCTATCCTGATGCAGGAACTTCCCACTGTCTGGAGCCTTGGCTGCTCTGTGACCTTGGTTTGGAGCCCACTAAGTGCACAACAGCTAGAGCATTGAGCATATGGAATAATTTACATGCTCTGTTTGCTTGTCCCACCACTCCTCTCCACCTCAACATACATGGACACTAAGAACAAAGATTTTTTTTTCCCCACTGTATCCCTGGAGTCTGCTATCTAGCATGTGACAGGTACTCAATACCTATTTGCTGATTGAATGAAAGAAATACAATTGCCTACAGGTCAATATATGCAAAAATGCTTGTGGAAGCAACTAAGGATATTGAGGCATTAGCTAGGATTTAATTTTGCTCCTTACTAAGGTAGGAACAAGTCCAAGTTTGGATGGATTTGCAACACTAAGGAATAAAACAAGAAACAGGTTTTGCTTTACCAGAAAATGCCATTCATCAGAGATCCCTATAGATGTGGATGTTTTGTCTATAGACCGCAGCATATTTAGATGTTTCAAGCTACTCATGTGTTTAGCATTAGGTAGCACCAAGCTATGAGCTTTCTCAGACAAAAACAGGCAAAAGCAAACATTTGGGTGAGGAGCCAGATGACCTAGCTTCTCAAATGTGGGTTTCCAGTGGGTACATATTGAACAGAAGTTCCTGGTGAATCACATGCAAATCACAGACTGGGGAAGATGTTTGTGACCTTGGTTCTAGTCGGGCCAAGACCCTAAATTCCCTTGGTGAGGCCTTCAGTGAGTGTGTGCATGGCCAGAGCTGTCAAAGGGATCCCACTGATGTCTCTTTGGCAGGGAAACAGCTGCCCTGGAAGTCACAGAGGGCCCACAGATGTCACACTGGCACTCAGCCATAGAATCACAGCCAGTGTCTCTCACTGTCATGGGCTAGCCCCAGGCAAAACCCTTCAAACCACTCAGCCAGACAGTGGCAGGGCCTGAGCCATGTGAAAAGTGTTCTCAGCCCCATTCTCCTAATTGAGGGCAGAACACATAAGCCTTCAAGTGGTTAGCTGTATATTCTGACACCACAGTCTCAGCCAGAGAGGGGTTTCTTGGCCTAGACAAACATAGTGTTACCCAGAAGTAAGGGAAGGTGGATTTTAGAGTGCTTTGCCCTTGTCTCTCTCATGGTCTAGTGTGGACAGACCTTCTTCACCTGTGACAAGATGCAGGAGTAGGCTAGGTGAGATGCCAAGTGGGAAAAACCAAAGGAGAAGCCAAGAAGATGGTCACATTGGCTGGGATGGAGGGGGCAAAGTGTGGCTGATACCTGCTGGGAGATTACCTGGAAATATGCTGTAGCCAGTAGTCACATGCAACTGAGGACTAGAAACATGGTAGGTCAGACTGAGATGTGCTCTCATTATAAAATGCACACTGCATTTCAAAGATTTAATACAGAAAAAAAAAGTGGGGGCAGCATCTGTGGCTCAGTGACTAGGGCGCTGACCCCATATACCAAGGGTGGCGGGTTCGAACTGCAACAAAAAATAGCCAGGCGTTGTGGCAGGCGCCTATAGTCCCAGCTACTCGGGAGGCTGAGACAAGAGACTCACCTAAGCCCAAGAGCTGGAGGTTGCTGTGAGCTGTGACGCCACGGTACTCTACCAAGGGTGACAAACTGAGTCTCTGTCTCTAAGAAAAAAAAAGTGAGATACCTGAATGATAATTTTTACATTGATAATATCTTGAAATGGGAATATTTTTGATACATGTATATAGGGCTAAATAAGATATATAATATTAAATTGAGTGTTAGGTTTCCTTTTAGTTTTTTTAATGTGGCTACTAGAAAATGTAAAATTACAGATGTGGCTTACATTCTGTTTCTATTGGATGGCGCTGATCTAGAGCCTTGTAATCTAAGTGTGCTCCCCACAGCAGCAGCAGTGTCACCTGGGAGTTTGTCAGAGGTGCAGAATGGCAGGCCACCCTCCAGATCTACTTACTGTAACAGTCAGCAGTTTTCATGAGATCCCCCACGTGATTCATTTGTACATGAAGGTCTGAGAAACCCTGGGCTAACTCATTTTCTAGACACCTAGCTTCACTGTTGCTGGCCAGGCCAGCTTTGAGGCAGAACAGACCCTGAGAGAAAACCTCTAGTCTATGCGGTGTTACAGCAGGAGCCTTGATTTGGAAGTTAGGGATCTGGGTTCTAGTCCTGATTTTGTCTTGAAATTGTGGTGTGATTGTGGTGTGACTCTGGCTAAGTTACTCCCCTTCTCTGGGACCAGTTCCCCACTCAGAAGATCTTCCAAGTTCCTGTGGTAGGTTTCCCTTGTACCAGCTGGCATGACTAGAATCAGCTCCTTTTAGCAAGGTTTCCAGAAAAATCCTAGGGAGGGTTTTGTCTTGTTTTTCACCTTGGATTTTACATCATTCCATTTAGAGTGGTCACAAACAGTGGGGAACAAATACATACGTCCCAGTTTTGGGGGTCCCATGGACTTCGCGTCAATTAATTAACATTTTTTGTTATAGTATCCTGAATGCTTACTATGAGCTGAGACTGATTTTAAACGCTTTAAATATATGTCTTATGTGACACTCATAATGCCCCTAAGAGGAAGCTTTCACTACAGCTTTGGATATGAGGAAATTAAAGCACAGAGAGGTTAATTAAGTTGCCTAAGTTTGCATAGCTGGTAAGTGGTCAACCTCAAGGGCCCCCAGACTGTGGCCATGCAGTCATGCTTGGCGATGAGAGGAGTGACCTACAGGGACAGCCCTGAGACTGTAAAGTGGCAAATAGGAAAAAGAAAGGAAAGTGCTGAAATAGACACAAGTGAATCAAATCAACATGCAAGGCTACATAAACTCTAGGTTCTTTCTTCGGCATTTGTTTGATTCTCATATGCTATTCAGTATCATGCATTGGGCAGCCATGACAATCTCTCCATTTCAACTCAGCACCACTGTGCTGAAAGTCTCATGGCAAAGACCCTTTGCCCATGTGCTACACTGACATCAATACCCTGTACCCACACACTTCGCCAAGGCTGCTGCCACAAGACCAGGCAGGGTGATTAGCTAAATTTTTCCCCAAGTGAAGTAATCAGAAAAGGGTTAATGCTAAAATAAGCCCTTGTCTTTTTTAAGATCCCTTTCTTCTCTCATGAATAAAATGTTCTGTAAAAATAACTACTTGTAATCACAGCAATGCCACCGAAATCACAAATCAAAAGGCAGTTTAGGTGGCTGATTATAGAGCAGCCAGTGGAAGACGGTCCTACCTGGTGAATGGCTCCTACCCCACCGTTCTGCACACAGGCCTATGGACAGCCCTGAGCCCACAGCCCCATCCTGCAATGCTCTTCCCGAATTCAACCTCATATTCCTGGTTCTAGGTTTCTGGCCTTATCTCCTGCTGATGCCTTTGTGCTTATCTCTTAGAACCAACAAATTATTTTGATTTTGGTGTGCCATGACTATAATTTGCATTATCTATGCCGACTACCCATCTCTGGCTGCTCCAGCGACAGGCTGAGGCTAGCTTAGCCTGGCCTCCATGACTCTGTCCTGGCATTGCCACGCAGCCTTTGTCCAGATCAAGTTTGCCTTGACTAGGGGAGCCAAGAATGGAACACGGAAGATACCACACTGTGATGCCCCTCCTCATGGACTGCCAACGTCTCTGGGAGCCCTTGTGGACAGACGCAGAGCTCTCGCTCTGTTGAGAAACTTCCAGTGGGGAAATGTGCCTACAGGCCTCCTCCTCTCCTCTTTGAAAAAAGAAATCTGGTTTTTCATAGCTAGAATGAACATATGATCTTTTCAAACAAATTGGGCTCTTTTGGCAGTGGAAGGGGATGCTATTAATAGTTATGACTGGACAACAGGCACAAACTGGGGCTATCCAGGCTAACTAGGGCATACGGTGCCCTCATGCATAGCATTCCTTTCTTCTCAGTGATAAAGCCTGATAATAACTCTACCTAGTCATTGCATAATATATACTGATTACACCTTTGTTCAGTATCACTCAGACTTACCCACAAAGGTACCCCTAAGTGCACAGGGCAGCTGATGTGTGTCTTCCTGAATGACTGGGACACAGTGCAAAGGAACCACCTAAAGCCTCCTGACAGCAGAACTTCAGTTTGAAATCTTAGAATGTAAATTTTGTCTTTCTAATAATTCTTCTTGTTTTGCTTATTTTTTTAACTACTTATATATTTTTTCTCAAAATTTAAAGTATAATAAAGTTGATGCCCAGGAAGATACTTTCTACAGGTTTCTCCGTGGTTCTGTGTTCCCTCCGTTACTGCCATGCAGTCTGAGAAACATGACATTGCAACAGCCTCACCCCTGGTGTAGCTGGGACAGGGCACTCACCAGGTGCCAGGTATTTGTTGGCATGGATCAGACTGCACATGTCAGGGTCAAGCACAGGGTCTGGACTTGCCTATGCATTTGACTTTCCTGTCTGTTGAGTTTTCTGTCCCCTTATGTACAGAAATAAAAGGCCAACAACCCCCCATCTGAGAGTTTTCTGGGGCTTCGTGCTCACGCACTTCAAAGCACTAGCTGGGATTCTTTGCCCTTCATGTTGAAATTCTCCTGCTTGATAATAGGCCAACTCTGGGGTCTCCTTCAAATGGAGATTGTTTGTGTGAGTGCCTTCCGTCTCTTCATCCCATTTCATGATTTCTGAAGAAACCAGAAGGCGGGTCCTCTAGTCGGCATGCCTGGAGTGCTAGAGTCTGCAGCAGTTTCACCAGGATGGAGAATGAATGGCAGGGCTGGGGTGCCAAGGCTCCAGACAAATCATCTGGACTCACCTAAGCATGCCCTCCTTTCTCAGTGAGATCTGACCTAACCAGATAGGTTGAGGCACTTGTCCTCTGTGATCCCACAGTTTCTCTGTGCTTCCCTCCTGCTCAGCAAAGTCTTACACCACTCATCACACCACACACACATACACACTCACAAGGACAGTCGGACCCAAGAACACCAAGTTGCTCTTCTTTTTTCTCTGGCACCTGCAGCTTTTTGCCGTGTCTGAAGGTTTAGTATGTGGTGTTGAATTTCTCCCCTCCTCCTCTTCCACTTCCTTCCTGCAGACTTATCATTTCCCTGGAGATCAAAGGATAATTTGAAAATTAACTTCTTATTCCAGCCTTTCTCTATAGCCCCAGGGAATATTCTCAGATCAAAATACACAGGACCTGGGAGGTAATGATGAGGAGGGGTGTAACGGGGACTATGGGTTGCTGGTAATGTTCCACATTTGACCTGGATGGTGGTATATGGGTGTGTTCACTTTGAGATAATTCAAGCATAATTTGTGCTCTTTTCTGAATCTGTGTTGTATTTCAATGCAAATTTAAATCTGAAAGGATGCAAAGGACCTGGTTATAACTGAGACGGAAGGCTGTAAGCTGGAGATCTGCTATCTGGATAAAAATATTTCTAGCTCCTTTCTTCTTCGCAAATGTTAATTCAGCCAAGAGCTATGGTACAGCTCTCGGGGCTGCCGGTGTTTCAGACATGCTGGGCTGAAGGCCTGTGGTATCTCCTTGCTTCTCCTTCCAGGGAGAAAGCTGTACTGAGAGCATGTTGGTCTTAGATTTTGCACTGCCCTTGCTGAGACCCTGGGCAGACACATGCTTCTAGGATAACAGAATTAGCAGGTCCTTAAAGGGGGAGAGAAAGTGGTTAAGAGCTCAGCATCTGGGGATAGACAGACAAACCCAGTTGAAACCCTGGTTCTGACACTTTCTAGCCATGTGACCTTGGGAAAGTTATATAAATTCTCTAATTTTCAGTTTCACCGTCTGTAAAATGGGGCTAATAATAGTTCCTCCCCACATGGTTGTTGTGGGAATTACCTGAACTGCATATAAAAGGTTTAGCCCAGGGCCTGGAGAAAATGTAAATGCCAATTAAAGACTAAATGTTATAATTGAGTCTAACCCCACACTTTATGTAAGGAAACCAAAACCCAGAAAAGGGAGTAGCTTGTTGAAGGTCACACAGCCACGGTGACTTCTCATGCCTTGGTGCCCTCTGTGACAGCAGGCTGCTCCTTCCCCACACTGGGGGTCCTCCCCAACTGGGCAGGAGCATGCTGCCATGCTTAATTCACCCAGGGAACTGGTTTCTATTGCCTGAACTGTTTTTGCACATAACTTCCAGAGGGGACTGTAACGAATGCAGTTTTCTGATAAAGCGAATCCCCAGGTTGAGCAGAGCTGGAGGGCGATCACCATACGTGGAGTGGCCCCTGCATGAGCCATGCCCCAAGACCAGGCCATGACGGGAAGCTGGGGGGGAATGTGAGACCCTTGTTTAGTGAACATGGGGGGCCTGCTTGGTGGCCAGGTCAGGTGTTGGGGACTACTTGGGTACAGGCAGGGTCCCCATTCCTGGAACTCAGAGTCTGGGAGGGGGTAGGTGGAAAGATGTTGAAAGGTGATTCTAAAAATGGGTCATTCAAAGAAAAGCAAAGGGGTCATATCAAGGGACACAACTATCTGGGGTATTAAGAAAATGACAAAGTCACAGGGTCACAGATGTGGTGACGTTGACTCCAAGACTGGTAAATTGAGCAGGAGTCACCTAAATGACGTGAAGATGACAGTGAGGAGCCCACATGAGGGCTCTGAGAGCATGGGTCAGGATATAGGCAGGGGGACATGGAAAATGGGAGAAGGCTGCTGTTGTCAGATTGTGGGGAGCTGGGGGAGCAATGTTAGGAGAGGTGGACGTGAACACGTAAGACCTACTGAGCCATGCTGAGAATTCTGGACTTCAGTCTATGAGATGAAGCCTCCACAGGGTTTTAAGCTGGGCATTACACAATAATATTAGTGAAAATTCCTAACCTTGAGTCAGCCCAGGTCCAAGGCACCAATGGGTATAGAGAGTGGGAGGCTCCTACTGCTTCTCATGGTTTCCAGGGCCAGAGCAGCAGGGCCCTTAGAGACTGGTGCACCTTCATTTGAGAAGTAGAGAAACTGAGGATGGGAGAGGGAGAGTGGTTTGCCCAACTTATAGGCAGAGCTAAGTCTGGTGTCCACGTCTCCAGGCGCAATCCCTGCTGCATGTGCCACCATCCCCTGCCTTGCGTGGCTGTCTCTCCAGATAGGCTCGTCATGGGCAGGAACATGTCCAGTGTCTACAGGATTAAATATATCTTGCAGAATGAAGGCGTTTAAGTGAATGGCCTTCTATAAGAACCGCGGATCTGTTCCCCTTCCTTTTGTTTCTCCTCTCTCCTCTTCGTTCTCACTGCACTGGGGTCTGCTGAGCTCAGCTCCCTACCTTAGCCATATCTGCAGGCCTGCTCAAGGGGATAGGGGCAGGGCGGGGCCCCAGGGCCTGATTCCAGTAGGAGCTGCTTAAAGCCTCCCTTACCCACTGCTGCCGGGGTTTGGAAATCCCCAAGGTTTCTTCCTCAAGTGGTCCCCATAAATGGATAATATCACAGACCCTTTGAAATGAGAGGAAAACTCCTGCTAGGCTGGAAATTAAGGTAATTTAAAAGCAGATGGCAGAGTTTCTGAACTGAGAGGGCAGGAGAAGCTGTCCAAACATGGGGAGCTGAGGGCTCTATTGGACCTTCCAGGATGAAGGTATCGTGGGACTTGCAGGAAGCAGCCCCAACGTGGGCATCATGGCAGGGCCTCTCCTGAGGGTCAGGATTGGGGTCAGCATTTGGGCCTTGCTCTCCTATAGTCCTGAACCCACATTAACCTCAGGGAGACTTTGGGTTTTCCTGAGAGAGGGATTTCCAGGTCCTAGGCATGCCTGAATCTATGCTCTTATGGAGTGAGCAATTTCTTAGGCTGAGACATTAACACTAACCAAGCATTCATCAGGTACCAGGCTCTGTGCTAGTGGAACATGGGTTATTATGACCCAAATTTTGGCAAGGTACCATCTAGAGGCTCTTCAGATCTTTGGGGTGAGACCACCCCTGTATCATGGGGTAGGAAGTTCTTCCCTTGGGGAGAATGGGTGGCATAGTCAGTCATCCTGGAAGGGGCAGAAAATGCAATGACTGTGGGGACTGCATGAGGAAGAAATGTCTTCCTCACTCTGGAATGGCACTGGGCCCACACAGTGCAGAGAGCTTGAGTGGCCTGGGGTGGATGAGTACCCTTTGCTATGCCCTTGGTGAAGAGCCTGACCTCCACTGTTTACCATGGTGGAAAGAACAGCAGTTCAAGAAGCACCAAGTTTGGTGACAACCAGCATTGTGGCAGCCCTTGGGTGCTCCAGACTCGGGGGGCATGTCCAAGTGGCTGCCTCTCTTCTGAGAGATGCGAACAACCAAGAATGACCCTTGGCTTAAGGCAAGTGCTTCAGCTTTACCACTGGGGTCTCAGAAACAGCCCACAGTGATGACAACTGTGCCAGGAGAGCAGTGACCCCACACTGAGCACTGACATATGAGTCAATACCCTGGGAAACCCTTCAGGAATGATGGGGGGACATTGTGACAAAGGCTAATATCCAGAAAATAGACCTAGGCTATAACAGTGGCATGAAAAGGAAGTATAATTCTATTTCATGAAGTGCTGGAGTATACACATTATATATTACCTTACCTCCAACCCAATAGGCTTCAAAATAGAGCTAATTACCATATTATCCTGACCTCACAGAGAAGCTATGTTAGTGATTTCTATTTTTGGGATTTCAAAAATAAATTTTAAAAAATTGGGGGAGCATATATGAGTTGCTAACTTCAAGTTTTGTAAATAAAGAAATTTTAAAATTAAAAAATTGGTGCATCTACACTCACCATCATTTTTTGGTAAAAGAAAGGATATTTTAATGCCAAAAGTGTAGCAGACAATGGAATCAGAATAAATACAGTCTTTTGGACTTAATTAAGTTATAATATCCTTATTTTTCTCACTTCTTTCAGAACTGGTGAAACAAGGCCTTGCACTTGTGCCAGTTTCTGGAGTGAAGGTTGGGACCCAGGGGGCCGAATGCTCATGGTCATGGTTATCGAGCCAGGAAGGAGCAGAGCCAGTTCATCTCACACCTGCCCCCAAGCCTGGTCTTTCTGGATATGCCACACATCTCTACTCCTCTGAGGCCAGGCAGTGGAGTCCACAGCACCACCCAAATGCGTTCTAGGGTGTGCTGCGGGAGCATCCAGACTGCATCTCACTCTTCCCACCAGCCTTTTGGATGGGCTCAGCAATTTGGCTGAAAGACCTACCAGTAACACGGAGGACTTGGATGAACTCAGTACATTAATTTTTTTCTTTGTACTAGATTACGGCCCACAATAATTCAGTCCTTGCTAGGATACAAGCAGCTAAAGTGGAAGGTGACCCAACTCAACCTTTTCTCTTTTAGGAAAACACATCACTGAACCTGCCTTCCTAAGCTGCTGCCATGAGGCTTTCTGCTCTCCCAGACACTCTGCTTAGAGGAAATGAAAAACTGATCTCTCTCCCTGGCCTTCCCCCTTCAACAGGCTTACATGGGTCCAAGAACTAGTCCACTGATGGTTTCCCAAACTCCATGGTACTCTTCCTCAAAGAATCAGAGATATTAACACTGCAAGGAATTTCAAGAATCATCAAATCCACCATCACGATTTTATACATAAGAAGCAAAGCACCTGCTAAAACACAGATCTTCTAACTTGTAGCCAGAGCTAGAGCTGACAACCCATAGACTGACGTAAGTTTGAATCCAGTCCTCCTTCACCCTAGCTGTGCAACCTTGGGAAAACCTTCACTTCCCTGGTCTGAAAAAATGGGCAAAATGAATAACAGCTTCCTAGGTGCCAGTCAGGGATTAATTAGGCCACGTATATAAGGCCATATGTGCATGTATAAAAATCTTCATAATGTGCCTGACACATGGATCACATGGTACTTAGTAAACATTTTCTTTCTGGGCAGCTTACTAACTTCTCTAAGGCCCAGAGTTCTCATCTGTTATGAGGGGATGATCATTGGATTATGGGAGATTATGTATGTAAGAGGTTTAGTCCAGTACTTAGCACACAGCAAGCGCATGGAAGCAATTATTTTTAATGTGTTATTACTACCAGCCGCTTCTTTCTGTCTTCTTTTCTTCCCTTTCCAGACTCCCACTCCTCAATCTAGATGAGTGGACAGTACAATGTGCAGGGCTTACTCCAGGGTGAGTATGTTGTGTGTGGGTGAGGGGCTGTCTAAGGCAGTAGCCCTATTTCTGGGAGGAAAAGAAAGCCCAAGTTTGTGCTGGCATCAGCAGCCCTGGAGCCCTGCAAGATCAAGTCCGTCCCATATCTTGCCCTTCCAGGAGTAGCTCAATCAGGGCCATGTGGCTAGCACAAGCTAACCCAATAACCTTGACATCTATCTATCCCCCCCCTCAACCAGGTATAGTCTTCATTCCTATAGAAAGCCACAGTGCAACCTTCTGAGGTGGTCAGCCACCGACACTTTCCATCTCCATGGCAATCCCATTTGGATGTGCCTGCAGGCACTCCCCAGTGGCTTCCTGGCTATCTAGTCTCTAGGACATGCTCACTGGGCATTGGTGAGAGTTCTAGATGCCATAGATAAGTGCTGTGAAAGGTAATGTTGGGGTCTCAAGCTCCAGTTTACTGAAGTCTGGCCAGATCCTCCCAGAGTTGCAGACCATTGGCAGGGAGGATCTAGAGCTCTTCCCAAGGGGGCATCTGGATTCCATCAGACTGGTCATCTGTTTAGGAGGATTCAGGCAGACCAGTGGGCCAATAATGGCTAATAATGAAGCCAATTATCTTCTGAAAGACAAAGTCAACCCGATCCCATGTCAGCCAGCCATTTTGCATAATGTGGTAGAACCACTCCAGAATTATAGACCTGGATTCAAATGCTGAGCACCAACTGACTTTTGGTGTTTCCTCTTCATTCAAATCCTCGATTTCCCTAAATGTAAAATGAGGATTCTGTGTCTGGCAGTCTCTGGTTACAAAAGAGATTCTTTAGTTTTTTTCTTAAGTTGACCTTGTAAGTAAGTTGGAACAGGTGCATTTACCTATTACTTTAATAGCTGACATTCCTAAGTGTGAGCTGTACATAAGTTGGATGTTTATAACTTAGGGACTGCCTATATTTCATAACCACCCAGTTAAAGTGAAGTGTCTGAAGGATTGCCAGGTCCAGAGTTGTCCACAAGAGAATCTTGTTCCTGTGCATGACATTGTCCACTGAAGCTATTAGGTCATTTGAGTTCAACCCTTGGCTCTGTCTCTCCTTAGCAAAATACTTAATTTCTATGCCTCAGTTTCTTTCTCTGCTTAGAAGTGGGGATATTATAACACCTACCCGAAAGGGATTTGTGATGATTAAATTAACTACTTTATGTGAAATGCTTAGAACCCCGTCACACACTACATGTTGAGTAAATATTGGCTATTCATAATAGCACTAAGCGATTTATCAATAGTCTGAGATAAATTCCTCAAGTGTGGGCTTTGGGAAGCCCATTATTTCTCTGCCTTTCTGAAATGACAGGTGTGCAGAGGATGTGAGAGCCCTACCCTTCTCTCCTGTGAGCTGGCTCCTGAGCTGAGAAGCTATATTTTAGAATAATTACCATTCCTGGGATGCCTGCCATATGCCCTATGTCAGCGCATTCACAGACTTCACCACCTATTCTCACAGCAACCTTCTGAAATCAGCATTGTCATTCCCATTTTACAGATAAGGAAACTAAGGTTCAGAGAGGTGAAGAGATTTGCTCAAGGGAACACAGCAGGTAGGGACATGGGCAGGATTTGAACTCAGGTCCTGGCTCCGTAGCCATAGTGGCCTCCCTTCTCTAAGCAGAATGGGATTCTGTGTCCCTCCTATGTTGTGGGGTTGTGGGGTGTGTCCTACAGTTCCTCACTCAGCTCCACTGGCCTAGCTGGGGTGGTTGATATTAAGGAAAAAAAAAAAAACAATACTGGAGGAGAGGGACAAAAAAACCCCCCCTAAAAACAATAAACAGTGATTCAGAATGAGTCTTTACTTAGGCGGTTACGGGAAACTGGCAGGAGGCGACAGCCTTAGTCACTTAGGAATGGCCAAGTCCCTGACTCATGGGCAGCAGGTCACGCTGCTCAGGACAGAAGCCAGCACCCGTGTCCAGTGCCAAAAAGGCAGGAAAAGCTCTGAGGTGGGGGATGGGGGACGAAAAGAATGATGAGTTGTCTTCTCTGAGCAAGGATCCAGGCTTGTCCTAGGCCCTTGGAATAACATTCAAACTCCCAAGTCTGGTGTCCGGCCCCTGACCTAGAGCCCCACCTCTTTCCAGCCTCTCTTCTTCTAATACTCCCCAGTCCAGGTAAATGGATGACCCACCGTGCTCGGGATGCCCGTGCTTGGCCTGTCCTCCAGATATCTCAGCTCCCCCTCCCTCAGCACCTGGGCAGGATGTATGGGGCTCTGCCCCAGGGGTCTCCCCACCTGCCTTAAGCAAGAAATTCAGTCCCTCATTCTGCAAGGGGTTACGGAGCACATACTATGTGTTAAGTTCCAGATTAGATGCTTGGAGTCCAAAGATGCATCAGAGACAGCACTGGCCCTTGGGAAGCTCAGGCCGAGTGTTTCAGAAAGAAACCAGGTGTACACAGATACGTCTCCACAGGAGAAGGCGCTGATGTGGGGAGCATGCGGCACTGCTGGGGGGTGGAGTTCCGGAGGAGGTGATTTTGGAGTTGAATCTTGAAAAGTAGCAACTAGGCAGAAATGGTAGGGGTAGGCTGGGGAGGAATGTAAATAACCACCATCTCTTCTAAACACTCATGAACAAAAGCTTAGGCAAGCGATATAAGTTTGTTTTCCAAAAAAAGGGGAAAAATAAAAAACAAAAGGACAAAATTATAACACCCAAAACCTGTTAAAATTTTGGACTAGTACCTTCCTGTCTTTTCTCTGTATATTTCTATGTATAGGCATAAACATGGAAAAAAACCCAGGCATATTAATCTGACTGTCTTGTGACCTGAGTTTTACATTTACTAATATATTATGGGCTCTTTCCATGTTATGTCAGTAAATTTAAGTCAACATGATAGAGGTTACAACTGGCCTGAGAGAGACTGGCTTGGCTCATGGAAAATTCTGAATTTGAACACCCAGCACTGGGAAGCGTGCTCACGAGTTTTCCACCAGCCCTGCCCCTGCTCGTCCTCTGTATAAATGAGATCTGCTTCTCGGTTTGGATCACCCACCTAGGCATTAGCATTTTGAGCCCATGTCCTCAACATTTCAATGGCTATGTAGGATTCCGGTGTGTGATGCACCTCGACTGACTGGACATCTTATTGTGTTTCTCTTTTTCTGAGACAGGTTCTTGCTCTGTCACCCAGACTAGAGTATAGTGACATCATCCTCACTCACTGCAACCTGGAACTCCTGGCCTCAAGCAATTCTCCCACCTTGGCCTCCCAGAGTGCCAGGATTACAGGCACGGTGACCCACTGTGTTTGGCCTGGCCTTCTCTTCTGACACTGCCAATTTCTGCCCTAGACAGTGATTAATCACACGTACCTGCTGCCTTCCCTCCTCGCCTATGGCACCTCAGACAAGGTTGCATACCAATGTTTCTTATTTATATATATATATATATATATATATTTTTTTTTTTTTTTTTTGAGACAGAGCCTCAAGCTGTCACCCTGGATAGAGTGCAGTGGCATCACAGCTCACAGCAACCTCCGATTCCTGGGCTCAAGCGAGTCTCTTGCCTCCGCCTCCCAAGGAGCTGGGACTACGGGCGCTTGCCACAACGCCCAGCCATTTTTTGGTTGCAGCCGTCATTGTTGTTTGGCGGGCCCAGGCTGGATTCGAACCCACCATCTCAGGAGCACGTGGCTGGCGCCTTAGCCTGTTGAGCCACAGGTGCCGAGCCGCATACTGATGTTTCTCACGTTCCCTCGTTTCTCCTCTCTCCTTCGTCCACAGAGCCTAGCATAACTCCACAGTAACCTGTGCACAACAGGTCACCAAACACTTGATGAGAGGACAAAGAAGGAAGTGGCAGGGTTAGGGCTTGGCCCTTCCTTGTGCAGATGAGACACCTCCTCCATCCGGACCCTGCCGTGAGATGACAGGCAGGAGCTCCGGAGTAAGCTATTGCTCACTAGGTTCGACAACTTACTTCCTCTGTCCAGGCTTCAATTTCTCGTGTGTGCAGTGGGAATACTAGTTGTAGGACGGTGAAATAGCCAGGTGTCGTGACGTTTCAGTCCTATAGTCGAAGGCTGTGGGACAAAACGGGCACAGGATCGTAGATGTCAGTGACCGGTTTTCTTCCTATCATTCTCCTTATCTTGAGCTCTCTCCAATTGTCAGCCATAACTCTTAACTCCTCTCTGAAGGAGGCTTTCTTCTTGGTCGGCTTCTCTTCTCTCCTATTCTTGGGTCGGAGCTCCATCCCCGTGGAGAGGGGTCTCTGGTCAGCCCCCAGTCTGACAATGGGACAGGTTTTCTTCTCCTCAGAGGACAGAGATACTGGAAGTGTGGCCCGCAGTTCCCAGGTCTTTGGAAAAACCTCAGTGGGTTAGACTGGGGGTTGGCAAACTGATTCTGTAAAGGACCAGATAGTAAACTATTTAGGCCTTGCAGGCCACATTGTCTCTGGTGGGACTTTCCAGACCTAACCAGATACTGCCTTTATCTCCATAAGAAAGGAGGGCCAGCTGTTCTGGCTTGGCCTACAAGGAGGCAGCCCTTAGAAGATCAGTTGGGTCACCAGTGGGAAACCATAGCACCTCTGTGGCCTGCCACAGGACTGGGACAGCCTTGGCTCGCTGGGAGCACAGGAGCCCATACCAGTGACACCACCAGCACCCTGGGTCATTCCATCTAGCAGAAGCCTCCACTTGTAGAGTGCATGACGTCCACAATCTTCCCTGGGGTATTGGGATAACAAAAGCTGTGTCCCAGCACTATTGTACGGCTGGGGAAGGCCGGAAACCAAGTGGAAGGAAACTGGTTGCTATGGTTTCCTTGAGCATAATGCCATAGAAATTGCTTTCTAAAAAAAAAAAAGATTTTAAGATTTCTTCTTTCTCTCTTTCTTTCTCTCTCTCACTCTTTCTTTCTTTCTCTCTTTCTTTCTTTCACAGGCCTTCCTTCCTTCCTTCCTTCATTTCTTCCTTCCTTCCTTCCTTCCGTCCGTCCTTCCTTCCTTCCTTCCATCCTTCCTTCCTTCCTTCTTTACCAACCAACCGACCCCCCCCACACACAACCCACACCCCACACCCACAACAAAAAAAAATAAAAACCCAACCCCCACACAAACCACAAAAAAAAAAAAAAAAAATAAATAAATAAAAAATAAAAAAAAAAAAAAAAAAAACAAAAAAAAAAAAAAAAAAAAAAAAAAAAAAAAAAAAAAAAAAAAAAAAAAAAAATTAAAAAATTAAAATAATAAAAAAAAAAAAAAAAA